>WMED01005042.1:0-19462 GCA_019650415.1 Pipa parva
CTCCATCTAGTGTTTAGCACTACAGCGATCCTCCCCCCAGTGGTGCCTTTAACTTCCTGGTAACTGATCACAGGAAGTTAGTGGTAGTGCAGGGGGTGGGGGAGAGAGGACACTGTGGCGCTAGAGCAGACACAGCCAGGCCAGGGAACAGGAGGAAGGCGAGCACCTAGATAGTGCCCATCCCCTCCAGCAGTGCCCTAGGTGGCTGCCTACCCCTCGGCCCAGTCCTGTAAAACCACATATTGACCCAGATACCAGCCATGCACTACCTGGTTTGTTTCTCAGAAATGAACCACACGATTTGTTAACTTTAAAGTAAGGTGAAATAATTAGTTTTGCAAATACTACACCAGCAATTCTAGTCAGACAGGATATTTGCAGGACTTTTCTGAAATCAGGTAAAAAATTAACATACCAGGAGTTTAATTTTCTAAAAAAAAACTGCACAAATGATTTTGTTGTCACATTTCTAAGTACAGCTCTATGTGTAATAGCTCAGTGCATTTCTTCTGCGGTATTTTTCCCATCCTGGAAGACACGATACTAAGAAGAAAATTAATAAAGACTCTATATTGCCCACTGGGAACAAGGGGTTTGATTGTATATTTTACTCACTTTTTATTTTTATGAGGCCAGATGGTCTTTTTCTAAACCTCTCTACTGGGTTTTTCTCTAGATTCTGCTTATAGGGCAGTGGTTCTTAACACCTTGTTTGAGGTACCGAACCCACCAGTTTCATATGCACATTCACCGAACCCTTTAGTGATAAATCACTTGACCTCTGTGGCAGAGGCTCCACCGAATCCCTGAGACCGACTCACTGAACCCGTAGGGTTTGATAGAACCCCGGTTAAGAATCACTGTTATAGGGGTAAAATTTCATTTTAGTTCAGCTCTGCAAACCTTTAAACTTTAGGATAATCTTCTGTTTCAGGGTTCATTATTTTTTTTCATTGGAAGAAGCAGCTTGTGTGTATCTTTACAGCCTCTATTTGTAGCAGCTGGAGTCAGCAAGAATATATCTAGTTATTTTTAATACTTCTTTATCATGCTTTCTTAGAAAAAATTTTCAGTTTATAGATCAGGGTAGGAAAACAAACCTCTCTATTAGGTATTCTAACAAGCCTCCAATCAGAGCCTCTGTCCTTAAAGTGCTCCTGTCACCTCAAAACTCTAACACTAATTTGGGTTCTACTAATGAAATAAAAGTTTTTGTAAATATATATATGTATTTTAAAAAATGTACCTTTATACAGCGTTTCTCTCTTTCCGGTCATCAGCCCAACTTTTGTTTGAGTCGGTTTGGGTGGGACTAAATCAGAGGTCCCCAACTGCCGGTCCACGGACCAGGACCGGGCCTTGGGGTTTTTCAGCCAGTCCGCGGCGCTAGCTGTGTGACTTGACAGCTGTGTGAATTGATTATGTTCTCTGCCGTAACCGTGACAGCTTGCAGCTCCCGGCAGAGAACATTATGCAGGACAGGGCAGGGCATTAAGCGGGTCTTAGTGACGCGGCCATCCAGCACAGCATGGACGGGGTGGGGTGGCAGGCTCTCCTCACTGACTCGCCCCCGGCAGAACATGTTATGTGGGGCATGCTGGGGCGGGGCAGCAGACTGGCCTCATTGACGCTGCTTCCAGTACCCGTGTACAGCAGCAGTGCTGTATACACAGAGGTCCCGCCAGCATCCCCCCCGCCCTCATATGACCAAAGCTCCGCACCTGCCCCACCACCACCCCACGGAAAACTGGTCTTGCTTAAAGCCGGTCCCTGGTGAAAAAAAGGTTGGGGAACTCTGGACTAAATGATTGACATTAAAGCTCCTCCAATCAGAACCTTTGAATCACGATCTAGCTGGGATCTGATTGGAGGAGCTTTAATGTCAATCATCTAGTCCCGCCCAACTCTGGAAAGAAAAGTCAGGCTGACAGAGAAATTCTGTATAAAGGTACATTTTTTTTAAAATACATATATAGTTACAAAAATATTTATTTCATTAGAAGAATCTAATTTAGTATTAGTTTTGAGGTTACACGTGAACTTTCACAAGTTTCACACAAAACACAAACTTTTTTTTTTAAAGAAGGTGTTCACCAACACTGTCTGGTTTCCCTTGCTTAGGTCAGATTCTTTTTAAGCTCTGCCTTGAAGATTATTAGCTAAAGTTAATAAGGGTAAGAGTCCTCTTAGGGTAATGGTGCTCTGGTAGGTCGATATCAGCAATACAGCAATTTATTAACCACTTTTTTTTTTTTTTTATTGACCTGGGTGAGGGTGGACAAAAACACATTATTCTCTATGGAGTTGGGGCACTAAAATTTTACTAAGTCCCTAGCAAAAACATCAGCGATGTTGATATCAAAGGGCTCCATTCAATGTAATATAAAATGTAGCCTTATTAACGCATTAATGTTTAAATCAATAATTTTTTTTCGACTTTACATAAATTGGGGGGAAATGAAAATGCCATGGAAAAAAATGGCGAATGATCTTAGTCAATATTAGCTGACCGCCATGTGTTTTTTTTTTCCGGTGTTTCAACCTCTAGCCTACTTTTTTAAATAGGTTGTGGGTCCTTAAGGCCAAATAAAATTTTTGTCCATTTTCCCAAAATGTTGTTGTATTCAAGGGACAATGCTATAAGTCACATAAGGAAATATCTTGTAATGGTTGTTTACATCATAGCCACTAAGGGATGAGCAAAGATGATGTATTCTCAAAATCTACAAAGTAACTGGTTGCACTGCCCCCTTTTCCTTCACAGTAGCTCCAAGGAAATCCTATTTTGCTATATTTCACTTTAACTCCTTAAAAGAATTTTCCCTAACAATGTTTATAATTTCTTACCTTTCGGCTTCAAAAGTAAAGCGTGATGAGTCACTTCCATATCGGCGCAGAGCACACAGTGGCCAGGACAAAAGCTTGGTGCGTGGGTTATGTGGGTCCCAGAGGTAGAGATTTTCCTGGGTAATTTGCATCTTACATTCTCCATACACATCCAAGTTTGAGTTGGGCAATAAAAAGACACTGAATCGCTCTGTAGGGACAACATAGTAAATTTCATTTTCTGTACCAATAATAACCAATCCTCTACCAGTCGCTAATAAGTTATTATATACATTACACAGCACTACCCTAGCGTTCAATTTCAGAGAAACCAACCAGAATAGTTCACCCACTTTATGACTATTTATATTCATCTGATTTGTAGTACAACCTGTTTTATTTCTCTTGTACACACCACCACTAATATTATTCACACTATAATCATAAAGGAGCAATCATTCCAGTAACCATAGCAACCAATCAAATTTTGGCTTTCATTCATCTAGCTTTCTATACTTGTGAACGCTAATTTCTGATTTGTTGATATGAGTAACTAGATCTCAGTAAATTATTGCCCCTTTGCTGAATTCCCCTATATATCACTTCCTCCTATAACAGTTATACAGTTCAAGGTATACTACCCTAAGTCCCATTTCTCACAGCTGTCTCAGCAAAAAACAAGCTCTATTTTCTTTGGCTTTCTGTGTCACTCTGGCCAGAATACTTCCTTTCTATCTCCTAAAAGCAACCTGTTTTATTTATAGCGTCACTCCACATACTGACTTGCCAAGGTAACTCAGGTAGTCTTCAAACAAAGATTCCACACTGGCCATTTTAATATGTCACATTGCTATTCTTTACCCGTTTGTTCATTCTGTACTCCTGGCGTCAAAAGATCTGGCTCCCCAAGGCTGTAATCATTCACCCTAGCTCCTGGACATTCCAGGGAGAGGACCTTGTACCACTCATCTGCTTCCAGTTCTGTGAGATATAGCATTTATGGTTGGATGTATTAGGAACATTTTATATATAAAAAACAAAAACATTTGAACAGAAGACTCATCGCGTGCTATTGTACAAACCATCTGGTAGTTTCCATTAATTGTGTCACTTACTAAAGGCAGTATTTAACAATGCAATTTATATAATTTAAAAAAAAAAAAAAAAGGATAATTGATAATAAAATACCTTGGTAAATTACAGAAAGCTCTCCTATACAGTGCAGTGTAAGAAGGTAAAACATTAGAGAACTATCCCAAGCTGAATGATCTGGTCAATCATAATAGGGTTCAAAGCAATGGATTATAAGTTGCCTAGTGCAACAAATTCATACATTCATTACAAGAAAGCCATCAACATCCCTAGTCCAATGTTACTATTATATGCTGTTCTCTTCTGTATAGTGCATTTTGCCTAAGCAGATACACCACTCGTTTCACCTCTAGTCTGAAAGGATGTACTGAGTAATGGGTCAATGAACTGTATAAATTTAAAAAACTTTTGCAACAAAAATGTTAAGGGGTCTAAATATTCCATTTCCTAGGCACTGCTAAACTTTCATCAGAATCCTGCACTGATCAAATCAAAGGTTGTTTCAATGTTCTGTGAAGCAACTGTTGTCATCTGAATCCCTGAAATCTCAAAACAGCACTACGTCAATAATTATCTAATCTACGTTACATTAAAGGTTCTTAAATCCTATACCTCAGCAACCATAATATAGCTATCCACAGAAAAGCACAATTAGATCAATGACATTGAGGATATGTTTGAAGACCTAAGTCCTGTACAGACAATTCTTCTTTAAGAAGACAAACAATGGAACAAATGTGAAAAGCTGACTGTGGCATAGGAGCTCAATCCAAAGATATCTTCTGGTAAGGACTAGAACCAAGTAATATTTGAAGATAATAAACGTAACAAGCAACAACAAAATCTTGTAATAACAAGAGGTGCCTAGCAACATCACCTAATAATCTGTTGTATTATGGGGAAATTACAACAAAAATATATTGTAATTTTATTCTTTCTTAGTTTGTAAACCTAGCTTAGGTTACATGTACAAATGTATCATTTTATGATTATATTCCTATTGCACTAGAGCAGTGATGGCTAACCTATGACGTGTGCCAGGGGTGACACACCAAGACATTTTGCTGACACGCATCATGGTGCCATTCGTGCTGTGAGCTCAGTAAGAGAGCTGCCCAGCTTTCAAAAATGATGTATTTTTCTCAAAGTGACACACCACCCAAGTTATGTACAGTTTTTTGACAAATTTTGACACACGAGCTCAAAAAGTTGGCCATCACTGCACTAGAGACTAGATTTTACATTTATTCCAATGTAATACTTATTGAAAACAAATGTCAAAAACACACAGACAAAAATTCCAATTGCATTTTTAATAATCCAGATACATATCTATTGACTTAGACTGATTAAGCCTAAATGCATTAATAATACCTTGATGCTTGGGACTACAATACAATATAGATCACCTTTTCATGAAACTACAAAGAAATTAACCATGCAATAAGTTAACTCACCCGAGTCACATGTGAAAGTCCGGGCCAAGTCATCGCAAAATATAATAGCGACCGCTTGCCTCTTTGTCTCCTTTGGAAGCCGCATTATACACTTGACATTGCTGATCTCTGTTACCTGCAGCAAGAATTACACTTACCATGACTAAAAGTAATCTACACACAGTAACAGAAGCCTGTTCTTTAACCACTAAATGCATGTATGGTGGTCATGACTTGGATAACACAGGTTTAAGTATAAAAGTCTAGTTTTATGTCTAGCACCAAAGGATCTAATCTATCAAACAGGTATGACTATTTGTAAAAAAAAAAAAAAAAATAGATTATATTAGTATCATGTGTAATCAAGCTGAAAACCCGAGATATAATCATGTCTACAGTTAATGTAAACCCCTACAGCTGAGGATAATCAGTGCCAGATAATACACATGTATCTGAATAAACATGAGAAAAACTATCAACAGACACTGACCAGGAAGGCTGCACAGAATAGATGAGCTGGAGTGAATATGACTTACAACCTCAAATTCAAAAAGTACCTTTCTTATCCAATATAATTACTGTGCTAATTGTTATTACAGCATAGCAGCAAAACAAACACCATAATTTAGGGTTACCAAATGGGCAGGTATTGGAGAGTCTGTTTGCAGACAAAAATACCTTAAAAGAGAAATGTCTCATATTTAATACTTGCCTGACATCATTTGTGTGCATCTAAACTTAAGAGAAGGCTACTATATGCCCATGTAATGTTTAATTCAATTTCTCATCTGACCAAGGGCAATGGTTTATCTGTTACACTGTTAGCTCCTGCAGGCTGAGCCAACATTCCTATTCATTCTTCAGGTGAGCCCCATTTTTAGGTGTGGGTAAGCTGGGTGAATGCACAAGGCACTGCAAGATTTGGCCTTCTTTGCTGTGGTCACTAATGGTAACAGTAATGCAAAAATAAAAAAAACTACCCCGTTTTGTGTCTTGTTATTGTAAAATATTTTGTCCCTTGTGCACCCCTTACTTTGCACACGATGAAGAGAAAGACTGGCACTTTCTAAATGAAGCGTGATTGATGGAAACACTTGCGCTATGGATTATTATAATTAGAATAATATGGACTCACCTTAGGAGAGGTTTTCAAAAGAACAGACCTCTCATCAGGATATTTCTCTAACCGCCAGGGTCCTTTGCTTGAGGACTTTCTCAATACTAGCCAACAACGCCGATAAATCTATAACAAAGTGACAAGAATAATTCATTTTTTTCATTGTGATGCAGCATCTTTAAAAAGGTTTTAAATTAAATATCTCTTACTGAACGTAATGAAGCATTTGAATGAATTCATAATAGCTAAAATATGGCAAATGTGGTCTTTTTATCCCTATCACAAATTACTAAAGTCTACAATTTCATTCCAGAAATATAAGAATGATTAACTATATAAAAGACCCTGGATTCAAATATAAGAAAACCTAATCCATATCCAGGGGTGAGTAGTTTACCTTCGTCACTTTATGGTAAATATAATATTTCTGAATAATTTTGTATTCCTTAAATTGTAATTTATGGTGGTCAGTATAACTAATATATAACTATGAAATGGTTGCCTTTAGCGGCAATGGAACTTTTAACACTGCTGTTCTACATAAAATAAAGTGACTTGGAATAAAGTATTATGCAACATTTACATGCCATAAGCCAAATGTTTAATCATTTCCTTTTAGTGGTCACCCTGTTATAAAAAGATCACTGTTGCCATAGAAGCATTTGGAAAAATAGGCTTTTTTTTTTTGTTAAGCAACGTCTGTATTATTTTCCCTGCAGAAGAAACTGTGTACAAATCATACTGTACTGGTTTCAGAAATCTGTTTTCCATCCTAATAAACTCTGCTCTGAGACAGACCTGAATCGTGGGGATCAGAAAAGGCAGCCAGCAACCTTCAATGACATATGGTAACAGCTAATAAAATAATCAGCCATGGGATTACTAATATGTACATGTTTTAAAAATACTGGATCAGTTACCAAGTCATTTAACATATGTTGATATCTGGCTGTTAAATATCCCTGATAGTCTGAGTTTTGGTACACAGAAACTAGTAAACTATTTACTGTAGGCCAAACTTGATCATTTGACAAAGCTTTATATGGCTGGGGTGTATTCATTGTATTTGAAGCCTTATTACGTTACTTTCATTCCTTAAAGAGAAACGGACAATGAGCGGTCCCTATAATAGCACTAATATCACTATGGATTCTGTAAAGCTGTTCACTCTATCAGCAATGCAGAGCTTCCTCAGTCTCAGATTGTCTTTAAACTTGCTAGCACAAGCTCCTGAAGACTGTGAGCATCCCCAAGCTCTGCAGGAGGTCATGGGAAATCCACAGACTGAACCAACCAAAAATAGATGTTGTAATTTCAACTTTTGTTATAATGACATTTAAAAAATTGTACATTCAAATAGTTATGTTTCTGCCTTTTGCTCTCTGTCCCCAACCTCTACCCTCCTCACAACAACCCCTCCCTATCCCCCCAAAAACGTTGTTCTGATATACACTGTAGCACTGGTCAGTAAACCATTTTAGGTTATATACCTCATGTTGTGTGTGTGACCTCTATTTCTATCCACTAACCCTACCCCACTCCCATTGTTATAAAGGAAATAAAAATGATATCACCTCTACTAAACAGCCTCCCCCCACCCCCAGGACAGTTTCCTGCACAAGCTCTGGGCAGCTAAACTTGCCGTTTAAATTCTGAGGGGGTTATTCTCTAAAGTCCAAATTGTCCCGTAAAGGTGTGAATTCGCCAGCTAAAGACAGTCGCAATAGACTGCTACTGTCGCAGTCACGTCTTTATAATAAGAATATTGTCAAAACCGCAACTTTAAAAATTGTCAGTCTCAAATTTACAATAGGAGAATTGCTGCAATTGTAGATTTGCTATGGGAATCCGCTGTTTGAGAATTCGACAGTGGAATTTGCACTTTAGATAATAACCCCCTGAAACTCCTAACCTTCCATTGCTGATATCAGCCAGACTGTTTCAAATCTTACACATTGGCGCAGTCATAACATGTAATAAGTTTTTTATGGCTTGTGTGATGGACTATGAAACTGGTGTTGGTCTATCTGTAAATAATGTTTAGAGTATACAGGAACATTGCATATTAAACCACATGTGTATCTTTGTGTAAGGCAGCGATGCCCAACCTATGGCCCGCGGGCTATATGCGGCCCTCAAAGCAGTGCTATCCGGCCCGCAGCCCGAATTCCAAAGTGTGAATTCACCAGCTAAACACAGTCACTATAAACTGTTATTGTTGAAGTCGGGTCTTTATAATGAGAATATTGTCGCAGTCGTGACTTTACTATGGAAAACTGTTGCAGTTGTAACTTTTGAAATCGGTTTGTGGTCGCAACTTTACAAGTTGCAACTTTGAAGCGGCCTGTGACATATGTGTTGCAAATTTATATGGCCCCCAGGCTGAAAAAGGTTGGGCGTCACTGGTGTAAGGTATCATTGTAAAGTGTAGGAAGAGAATATCTGAGGACTACTTCTATATGGAATTATTAGAACGTTTTCTACATTCCCAGACCAGTTGAAATGATGAAAAATAAATCCTGCTGCTAAACCATTAAATATTGCACTTGCCAAAAGAATTTCTGTTAAATCTCTTTATTTTATTCATATAAAACCACTCAAATATGGATTTATAAGCACCATCTATGGAGATGTGTTTTATTTAGCCCAGCCATAGTGCCGAGTCAGTAATCAGACAAGCTTAAGACAAATGCCACCACATGCACAGCATTATGGTAGTCACAGGTTGCTAATCTTGTTTGTGAGCATCCTGCAGCGCACAACTAAACACAGTTATATTCACTGTGCCCTGAAGACTTATTATTCTGGTAATAACACAGACACACAAATCAATAGACTAAACTTGACATGACCCTGATGATTGCAAGATGCTATAAAGTCTACCGTAAATACAAGAATAGATACTTGCTTTAACTCTTTCAGCAATATTTTATGTACTATCCAGACTAACCACTGGCATTCCAGATAATCTTTCTTGATATTACTGCAAATTAATAACACTAGACAGATATTTTCAGCATTGCATTTTCTTCTAATGCACTATTCAATTTTAATCTACTGTTTTACTGCCACTGTGGCCTTCTTTACATCATCACAAGAACACGTTGCATTAGGATTGGCCAAGCAGCTCAAAGCTCAAACACTTGACCAATTATATTGCAGCACGCTTTTGTGGCGCTATAAGGAAGTCTCCAGTGGAAGAAGTGCTGGGGAAAGAGTAAGGATGGGGGCTGCCAGGGCCCACTGTGACCAGTTAGTCTGATGCTGTGAACCAACACTCACATTTTCATTTATTCCCATTGAGTTGACTGAAAAAAAATCACATGTGAATAAAATGTCCAGTGTTTTAATGCAGGTCAGTAAAATAGGATTTTCAATGCTTCCCTTTTTCCCCCCTGAAAATGCAGTGAAATCAGGAGTTATGCAATTTCACATGCTTGTCAGGGTGCTGCTTTGGACCTGCACTTAAATCTGGACATATTATTGTTACACAAGAAATTCTAGCACCCCACATAAGCAAGAGCTTCTCAAACTATTCCATAAATATTAAAAACATACAAACCTTACGCTGTGAAGTTAGCAAAGCTGTCCTGTATCTAAATCACACAGAATACTGTAGCCATAAATGTGCAATAACTTTATTACGGCATTATATAAAACTGGTGTGGTCCATGTGTGTTTAATGTCTAATGCATGCAGAAAAAAAAAAAAAAGAAAACACATTTATCTTCATATAAAGTTCCAATTGTACAGTGCTTCCCCTGCATCTAAATTCATTAGAAAGTTCTCTTTTTTACAGATGCCTAATGTATTTACACAATCGATGAACTAACAAAACTAAAGACATTTTATTTGAGATAAACACCTTACAAAAAGTCAGCAGGCTCAAATAATAAAAGGGGAAATACAGTTGAACTCTAAAATCCCGAACTTTCTGAATAGAACACATTATAGTGACATTGATAACTTCAAACATAGTTTGATTATTTTACAGTTCTTCACACCTACCAAGTTTAAAAAAAAGGCAGAACAGTCAAATTTTTAGGTTTAACCAGCTATTGCCAGTTTCTTCCAATGGCTAAGCACCAAATGTTTTAAGTGATGTCACTGACACATCACTCACCTTCTCCTGATTGTCCGTGTCAGTGCCATCTAACCGGCCAGCCATCAGGCACTGGGTGGGGGAAAGTCAGAATAGGACCCAAAAAAAGCATAACCCAGGACACTTGGGAGTTTTGGATCTTTGAATTTAATCATTGTCATACTATTTTAACTTTTGTCAGTGGCTTCTGTGTGTCTAAATCATTACATGATTTTTGGCCAAGAGGCTTTGATCCTGTCACACATTTATACAAATATTTTGCCTTAAACTAATGTGTAATATCTAGTTAGATATTTAATAAAAAGTGTACCTATCAGGCCCTATGAAAAACACCTTTTGTCAAAGCAGTAGATTGTTAAAATTGAATGCTAAAAACACACTCCCAAATTAAACTTATATGGTAAACCCATTAACTTACACCTATATGTAATAGATGCAAACTGTGTACCAAAAATGTTATTTTTTTATTATATAAATATGCTATAATAAGCTGTAAACAGTTGTGAATTAAAACTTGCACTTAATGCAAAATGGCTTCAATAAAAAGTTTAAATGAAAAATAAAATTGAATGCTAACAGTGTAGTTTAGAACTAAATGTTTGCCAGTACATTTTCCTTCATGCAGCACCGGGAATCTTGTATCACACAGCATCTCCTCCATACTATTGTAAGCAAATTGGGTACCTGTGCAAGGAAACCTGAAAACGTCAGCAGCAAACTGCCTCGTATGTCAGTAGCCTAAGAGTTGGTCAGTTTATGAGCATAATTCATGAAGTTAGGCACTTGAGCAAAAGCAGAAACTTGTACTTATAAAGTTAAAAAAAAAAGTGAATTTCTAATCAGGATTATAGATGTGTTAACTGTCCAGACAAGTACTGATTTTTTTCATTTTTGTTGTTTCATATGTTTATTGTTGAAGATAATTGTATGTTCATCAACCAGTCCATACATACATTCTTTTCTTCATATTATGCATACTTTTTTAAATGATTGTTTAAAATAATGATTTGCATGTGTTCACTTATTTATTCATTTTAAGAGTGATGAAAATTTTCTATCATGCGTGATCAAGTTATGCATTGATCACGCATAATAGAACCAAATTTGTTAACCATGATTTAACAAACTTTTCCTGGCATCCTAATTAATAATAACTTGCAGGATAAGAATTTGAGAGGAATTCAGGATAGTCCGAAGTGAGGTGCGGAGTGTTCGCCTCACTTCGGACTGACTGATCTGCGCTCGCTGATGTCCTGCGCGCAGGACATCAGCGAGCGCAGATCAGTCAGTCCGAAGTGAGACGAACACTCCGCACCTCACTTCGGACTATCCTGAATTCCCCCCTTTGTCTTGTGCCCTTTGCATTTCAGTGTGAGAGAGTTACCAAACAGAAGATCAGGAGCATGGTTGTAACATCCTGGATCTGAGTTATATTGTTCATAAGCAGTCCTACAGCATCCTGCATGAATGAGAAAACATTTCTCTTCTCTAAATTTCTTGTTACAGCAACTGTCACTCCTCATTTGCAGAACCATGGGGGCGGGTACTTTTTTGCGATATAAGTCACACACATAGACAAGAAGCTTCTGTGGGGGAGATGTTCATCTCACAATCCTAAACTGAGATGAAAGCTGATTGCGCCTCAGTACAGGTCATGTGCTGATGCTGGACTCAATCAGCTATATAGCATTTAAAGCCAATGTTCTCCTTTAAGCGCCTTTTGACTGTTTTTTTTTTTTGTTTTTTTATTGCTGAAAAGAGTTTGTCTGGTTGAAGGTGGTGAAAACCCATTACTCTCTATTACAAAATCATCAATATCAACAATGATTGAAAAGGAGATCCAATGAAAGCAATGTAAGAGTAGCAGCATTAATGTATTGATATTTATCTATATGGAAAATTTGATTCGGCACTAAATAAAATTAAACAAAATCAAAAATTAGGCAAAAAGAAAGGCAATAACATTGTGAAAAGTAATGAAATGGATTGAATTGCAGTAAAAAAAAAAAGTCAAAATGAGCTTTATGAATTTTCCCCTTAAAGAGGAATATAAAATATGCAGTGTGCAAGGCTGAACTAAAATCTACTCAGACCTGCATTATGTATATTACATAAGTTTCCCAGTGGCTTGTAGGGAACACTGTGCTTATGCCATTTGGTGTTAATAAAACAATTGCATCATACTCTTGCCATTAGCCATAGTTTAATCTTTATTTAGGTATTTATTTTGTTACCTTCGTGACAATCTCCAACTCGTTTGCAATGACATTTAAACCAGGCATTTAATAATACTCTAAATTCATTATTTAGCCTATAAGCTTTTATGAATATTAGGTTTTCTTCACAAACTCACATGTTCAGAGTCTCCTCCCCAGGCTGTAATTAAATCAATTTTAAAGCAGAATTAAAGTATCTGACACTCCCTTAGGGGAATATTTATATTTATAAGAGTCAACCACATAATGCAAGAGAAACTGTTCCTTTTTATGCCATTAATCACCTATTTAAAAAGATTTTATTGACATGATGAAAGTCATCTTTTGTTGGTACAACTGATCCTTATGTCACTTTTAAGCAATTCAGGGGGTTATTGACTAAAGTGAGAATTCGACTGTTGAATTCTCAAACAGCGGATTCCCATAGCAAATCTGCGACTGTGACAATTTCCCCATTGTAAAATTGCGACCGTGACAATTTTTAAAATTGCCACTGCAAACATTTTCCATAGCAAATCTGCGACTGTGACAATTTCCCCACCGTAAAGTCATGACCGCAACATTTTTAAAGTTGTGACTGCAACAATATTCTCATTATAAAGACGCGCCTGCGACAATATCAGTCTATAGCAACTGTCTTTAACTGGCGAATTCACACCTATACGCAACAATCCGGACATTAGTGAATAACCCCCTGATATGCCCTGTTTGGTACATCATTGCTATGTACTACTATTAATAGTAATATACTGGTGAACAAACTAATAGCAGACATTTATCAAGCATTTTGCTGATTTTTACAGAGTCGAAAAGAACTTTTTAATTTTCTGCATGGCAAAAACAGCATTTTTAAATAGGCAGGTAAAACATTAAATAAGCATAGTAAAAACTGTTTCTCCAGCACTAAGCTGTCAAAACCTTTTTATTACTTTGATAAATTTCACAAATAGTCCATATTATGGCATCACTTCACTTCCTTGTGTCAAAACCACCATAGGAAACAAGTGAATTATTATACATCATTTATATCAGCTTTATGCAGAGTATATATATTACATACACCTTTACTGATCCACTTTTCAGTGGTTTTACAAAATAAGGACAAATCTGTTTCTCTAGACTACTATGAAACCCGCAACATATTTATTGTATGGGCTGGAAAATGTCTGTGGTCTCTGACTGGAAACAAAATCTTTCATATACGTGTGATAAAAAGTAAACCAGATAAATCTGCTTAGTAGCACATTTAACAAATGTTCTAAAAATCATGACTGTTGTGACTAAAAGGACTGTTTATTTTTAAATTAAGTTCATTTTAGTTTGGTGAAGGCAGTGGTATCCAAAGCCAATTTGATTTAGTCTTCATTTTTTTATGTTTTTAAATGATTTCAATGACTGGTCTCCTTCATATGTATGTTCCCTGTATTCTCTCCCTACAGCACTGACTCTTTAACAGCTCTAACTAACCAAGGGGGATGGGTTTGATTCTACTCTGGACATATGCATGAAATTTGCCTGTGCTCTTTGTACTTGTCTGGGTTTCCTCAGGGTTGTTTAGTGGTTTGGTTCTTGTCTGTATCTGTCTGGGTGTGAGTAAGTATGAAAACTTCTTAAAGGAGACCTAAAGTAAAAAAATTAAAAACTGTTAAAATACTTACCTTATACAGAGTCAATTGATTACAGTCACAGCATGAGCTGTGCTGTAATTAGCTGGCTCCTGATGCTTCCCCCAATGATTCCTTCACAGCGTGCTGGCTAACTGAGAAACTAGCGCACTGGCTAACTGAGAAGCCAGCGCACAGCTCCTTCTTCTCTTTCCCCGGCCTCATACATCATCACACTCATTGCAGGAAGCGTTCTCATTGCCCCCCACAGTGAACGTGATGATGTTTAAGTCATTGTTTACCCGAAGTTAAACAGGGTGGGAGGAGCTTTGCGCTGGCTTGCAGCCAGCCAGCGATGTGAAGGAAGCATCGGGAGCTGGTTAATTACAGCACAGCTCATGCTGTGACTGTAATCAATCGGCTCTGTATAAGGTAAGTATTTTAACAGTTGTTTTTTATTTTTTACTTTAGGTCTCCTTTAAGGAAACAAGTAAACTCAATAGGGGCATGGACTGAAGTAAATGGTTACTCTCTGTAAAGCAGTGAATAAGTGAAACAAATAAATAAAAATTATCCAGTGGACAGTTTAAATGTAAATTTAACATAGGACTGTCTATTAAGCACCAGGCTGCTAAATGTCATGTCTCTACACTTATATAACTGCTGAATTAAAAAAAAAAAAAAAAAAAAAAAAAAAATCAATAATAATAATAATAATAATGAACGTAGCACACAAAATTACCTTGTTATTTACAACTGCTTTATAACCTTGTTTCTTTTTTCAGACAATGAAAGAAATATACAATTCTGGTGTAAATCCAAATCACAACCAACAGCTTTTGTTTTCATTTGTATCTCACCCAATGTTTCCATCATTGAACCTGCTCTGAAACACTTCACTGCTTTAACACCAATAACCAACTACGGAGCTGTCAATTAAGTCCATTCCCCAAGTAAGAGGATGACCAAGTACTTTTGATGCTAAATCATTCTCTGTGCAATATCATTCAGTTATGAAAATGAAGGAATTGAACATACCAGTATACATACTGTAAAACTATCTTACTTGTAGAATAAACAGATTTTACATTTTTTTGCAAGTCACTGATTGAAAGAAATAAAATTGAGAACAGATTTTCAAAGCTAAAATGTTAAACAAAAAAAATCTGCAAACAGCAACTGCAAAAATTAGGAAAAGCACATGACAGGGCATCTATAACTGCCCCAAAAATATTCAGAAATGTGCAGTAACACAGAGACCCAAAGAAGACACTATAAAACATAACTGTTCATTTGTGTGGCAGTTTATGCAATTGTCTACGCACCCCGTACGTATATACTTTTGTAGATGTTTAAAAACCTTATTGTAGGACATCCATCTAGGGACCAAAGAGCTAGAGATTGCATACAAACTATTTGCGGCCTGATCAAGAGATCTGCCATTACAATCTTGTAGTGATTTGTTAATTACACAGTCAAATGCAATTAAATAGGCACTGGTATTGAAGCATGGAAACCTGGATTTTCAGGTTAAACACCTTGTGATCTTGTGGAAATCTTCTCAATTTAAAAAGTAAAATTGAGGAGCAGGACCCAATGTACATTGGCTTATTGTGCTGCACTGCGAAATATCAGTACACATTCAAATACAAAGGTGACTACAATTTTCTGCATCATGTGCATTAATTGCTTCAGAAATATAAAAATAACTGAAAGAACAAGAGGTCATTCTCATATAATATCTGTAAATTAAATAACCATTTTAACACATTATAAAGAGAAGGTGCTCAGTGTACACCTTAGAAAAAATAGTTGGAAAAGTACAGTAACCAATAGCAACAATTCACCAATTAGCTTTGGTCAGTGAAGTTCCAAGTCTTAAAAATAAAATAACTAATAAAAAGAAGGTCTGGTTAGCTGCTATAGCATACTGGACTCGTTGATTAAAACCGCTTACTGCTTGCTATGGTTAATGCCCCACCTTATAACTTATGAGCACCTGCCTAATATTTATTTTAGATGGCATTCCATTCTTAAAGGGCCAGTTACACCAAAAAAATAAAAGCAATCCACTTTCAATACTTTGAATTCTTAAATAGTACTGTTAAAATTGCTATCTTTGAAGTTGAATTCCTGGTTTGTATAGTTTTGATTTTGTTTTTCAACTTTAATGATTATATTTTTACAGGTCCTGCAAAGGAATAACTGGCATACCAATCCAAATAACATATGTCTTTCTCTATTGTTACTGGTCCTTTATCTACTCTGAATCTATGCATAGACTGGAGAACACTAAAACTGCATTTGGCAAGACCTTATAAACAATTTGGAAAATTATACTGTACAGCACATAAATCATGATCATACTTTTGTAAGTGTGTTCAACCTCAAAAGAAAATATTAACTTTTTCTACAAACAAATTCATAGATTTTATGGGACACAACATTTTTTGCCAAGCCGATCAGTAAGTCATCCCTCATGGAATGTACAGAACGGAGTTATTAAAGAATATTTTAGTTTTAACTGTAAGGCACAATTAGCCTACTAATAATAAACTGTACTGTAAATTAGCACAAAGCTATGTGCTCTGTGGGCTGCATATGAAACACCTTGTGTAGTGGAAATAGGGTGTGATCAGGGGTCGTTTTAGCGGGGCGAAAACTGGGAAATTGTCAAGGACCCAGAATACCTAGGGCTGCTGAAAGACCAACTAGTATGGGGCTCCACTATCAGTTTTGCCCAGGGCTCTGCTGTGTCTAAAACTGGCCATAGGTGGAGAGATATTAATGTCATCAAAGCTACTTTACTTTTCCCCCTTAGGCACACAAACCAATCATGGAAGCAATATATTGCAGTCTCTAGTGTGTACCCAACCACCATATTGCATAGTCCAGATGCGTAATGACATTGTAAACTTGCAACAAAAGGAATTAATCAACAGGTACGATCATTTACAGAAGTTGAATAACCAATACAACCAATCTGCAGTAAGCATTCACTGGTATAGATCTAGAATAATGAAAGCCAACCTCTAATTGGTTACTGTGGATTTCTCTAATGACTTTCCGGCTGATTCATTCTAAAGTGTGTCAGTGTTGGGGGTCTCTGAAATTGGTTATAGGTGCAGACTCAAAAAATGTAAGTTTTCAGTGGTGCTTCAGCCTTGTACATATGGCTATCTTAACCATACAAACTAAGCTAAATCTGAACTTGTTTTAAAAATCCAGCAGCCTTTAATAGTCCAGCTTGTTTTCCTGTGTCTCCATTTTCCAAGCTTTGTAAATGGCTGAATTCTGTTTTATATTGCCCCTTAGGTAAATATTACTTTTTATGTCCATATTATTCCTTACTCTCTCAAAGGAACTACTTATTATGGATTCTTTTCTAGGGGCAGGCAAAGCATTTAGAAGCCAGGATCCAGGGTTCCACAAGGCTGCCACATCCTCCACCGACAGCCCATTCACTTGTCTACTGCCAACCTCCCCAAACAGCAAAAAAAAAAAAAAATTGGAAAGGGTTTGTAGGGATCAGGAAAGTATAAGTATAGGGGTGGGCGTAAACACTCAAAAGACTGTTGCCCTGAGTGATAAAGAAGTTAAAATGATCCTGATTATGATTATCCTTTAGTTCTAAAAAAAAAAAAAAAAAAACCAACACATCCCCAGAGCTGTGAAATACTTAAGTGTGTGTTGCCGCTAAAAATGAACACTGGTAGATTTGGTATGGTAAAATGAATTTGCAGCATTAAAGTACTAAAATCTGTCTATAATAATAATAAAAAAGTAAACAGACAATATTAAATATCTACTTGTATAAACAGGTCTGGATGTTACAGTGGTTTGTATGATCAGGTATCTAAAAATAATTAAGGATACAGTATTCTCAGTCTTAGAGAAGCTATTAGGGCTCACAGTAAACCTGTGCGAACAGAGGTTTTGGGGACCAGATTCTCTATCATAAAAATCCTGATGAAGGCATCCTGATTATTTTACCATTCTATGTAACTACAGTGCAAATTGCTAATACAGTCTGGTCATGCAATATGTTAACACACTCGGTGTTAGTCCTATGCAGCAAGCAAAGAGAAAGATACCTTTGTCTCTACATTGCTTCCAGTATGATGGTCTGTAAGGTCCATGAAATGTGGAGACTGTTACATGTACAGCTAGTGCAAGTGTGGTTGTGATGATCTGTTGACAGTATACACTGTATGCAGTCTCTAATGTATTGGATGTATATTGCACACATAATGTTACAGATTTTACAGCTGGACTGTAGCAATATGCATTCTGCTCACTGGGCCCCAGTTATTTCTATATATACCATTTTAGCCATTTTTCCCTCCCAAGGTTGGACTGCACTGTACAGGTTTCTTGCAGTAAATGCAAACATAATGCATCTCCCTTTAAGTATTGTGCATGCAGCAAACAGTGGGTGGGGGGGATGGAGGAACTTGTCTGGCTGAATACAGCTTGCAGTACCTGGTAGTCACACTGTCTGCAGATCCCACTGATTAATGTAGGGGAGGGGGGGGGGGGGGGGGTGCTGTCAGTCTGCATAGTGCATGCATGATAAGGATGGGGTGCAGCATGACATTAAATAGAAGGCGCAGTCCATAATTCCCGGCTAGCACTGCGGGCGATGGGGTGCAGCGGTGCATTACAGAGATAAAAGCAAGCTGGGGAAACAATAGCACTGGCAGGCCGCATGCTGCGTTCGGCACGATGGATAACAATGTAGCGGCAACCGGCATTCAACCGCAGACACCAGTACATGCACTAGCGGGGGCACTCTGCATGCAATGGTGCACAGTCACACACCCCCAGCTTCCTGCTCTTCATCCTCACGTATCCCTGTCTGACGATGTCCGTTGAATTAGAGGCCATGACGCAGCTCACACGGGCCCGTCTCTCATCCTCCCCGGCTCCCGGTGCCTCTCACATCCTCCCTGCTCCCCTCCCTCTTTTTGTCTCCCTTTTCCTTTTCTTCTTTCCTCTCTCCCTGATCTCTGCGTTTCCTCCGCCTCTTGTCAGACTAAACCACGGTGCGATTAACTGGGGGGGGGGGG
>WMED01005043.1:6046-19991 GCA_019650415.1 Pipa parva
TGTTGATATCCTACAATGGTTATTTTCTTTTAAACGTATTTGATTTCACACTTATATATGCTTATCTATCACTATTCAATTTCTATATAAAGTCTGTGGTTACTTTTATCTGCAAAATGTAGTGCTCTTATTTGTTACCCTGTTAATCAGGTAACAGTAAGGTGTTCATTATTATTGTAATCTCTGTCCTGGGTGGAGGCACACCAATAACATTTACACTGCTGCTCTCCCAAATTGTAAGTGGAGGCCAGGCTCCTGTTAACACCATTTATCAGAACAAACTTTGTCGGCATATTACCAAATAGGCTACATTAGCTGCAGCCAACTGTTATCTTAGTACAAAATGTGTGTTATTTATATTTAATGCAAAAGGTTATCGGCAGCCCAGCATAGAATAGTATTAGGATGAAAGTCTAGAGGGCAAAAGTTATTAAACTCGGAAAGACTGCTCGGGGGGTGTTATTCTCTAAAGTCCGAATTGATGGGTATAGGTGAGAATTCGCCAGCTAAAGATATTCGCAGTAAGCTGCTACTGTCGCAATTGCGTTATATGAGAATATTTTCGCAGTCGCGACTTTACTATGGAAATATTATCACATCAGCAACTTTAAAATTGTTGCAAACACGAGTTTATAATGGGAGAATTGTCCCAGTTGTGGATTTGCTATGGGAATCTGCTGTTTGAGAATTTGACAGTCGAATTCAGACTTTAGAGAATAACCACCTGGGTCTTTCTCGAGAGAAATCTTGCATTTCTTTCGAGATCGAGTTTTTAGAACCCTATTTTTCAAAATTTTCAAAGGAAAGTTAGCCATGCTACTAATGTAAAGTATGGCTACCTTTCTATCAAAAAAATTTTGAAAAGTCGAGATAAAAAAATCAAATCTCAAGAAATCTCACAAGAACAATGCGAGATTTCTCTCGTTAACTTGGAAAGACTCAAAATGGTCTTTCTGAGTTTAATAACTTTCGCCCCTTTGGTGTCAGAAGCCATGGGAAATGTTATGGGAGGCTTAATAGAAGGCCACTGGCTGAATGCTTTTAGCATTCAGATAAGACAGTGATACCCAACCTTTTTTGGCCTGGGGGCCATATAAAATTGCAACACGTGTGTCATGGTCTGCTTTAAAGTCACAACTTTTGAAATAGCGACTGCAACACTATTCTAATTATAAAGACGCGACTGCGACAGTATCAGTCTATTGTGACTGTCTTTAGCTGGTGAATTCACATTTATACGCAACATTTCGGATTTCATAATTTGGGCCACAGGCCGGATATGGCCCGCAGGCCATAGGTTGGGCATCATTGAGCTAAGACTACTCATTGCTTCTTAAAAACACCATTTTTAAGTGGATCTGGCAGGTTCACTTTAACAACCTGGCTGCTATTCCTAAAGATAAGAAGTGATAGAAAGCAATAAAATTCATAAATTTAACTTCAAAGATAACAGTTTTATAAGTGAAGTAGATGAATAACTGCTATGCCAATCTAAATGGGAATTTTTATTTTTTGGTTTTACTGGTCCTTTAAAGATTACACCATCTCAGTAACTTGGCATTCAGTAAAAAGGTAGTCTAGAATAGATGGAGGAATTATAGTTCGTTCCGATAATGAAAAAAAAGAAACAGGAGAAGGATCGGGATCAGGTATAGACAGATCTTCCAGGAAGGCAGAGCTAAGTTCTAGAACAGGAAGTGAATTGATGCCTGGCCAGGGAAAAGTAACTTTTTACTCCACACTAGCTGTAACATATTCAACAACATATGTTAATAGAAAAAAAAAAAAGCTTTTATTACAAGCACAACATCTGGTAATAGTTTTTATTTTACATCTGCCCACAAAGAGAATTCTGTACATGGTAATGATAAAAAATATGCAAACTGGGTTTAAAAAATCTTTTTTTTTTATGTTCCAATGTGCGCTTCCAATGCAAAACCTCTTTCCTTATGCAAAATACAACCGCAATCTCCATATGGTAGGAAGATTTGTTCAGTGTTCTTCAGCAGCTGCCCTGTGCTAAAAGGCAGGCTGTTAATTAATAAATCAAATAAAGTAGTGGAAATGTTACATGTTTATGTTTTGTTTCTGGTTCAACCCTGAAGGCCAAAACTATTACCAAAAATAAAATAAAAAAAGGGTATCCGCACCCAATTACACTTTGCATGAAAAGAAAGTATCCAAATTACTATTTAACTAATTTTATTTCTTTTCTTATTTAATTGGCACATATAGGCTAATAAACTGTCATTGTATGCTACTGCACTTGTTACCCTCCTACCTGTTTATGTTAGTCTTCCTCCTTATTAGATTGTAAGCTCTATGGGGCAGGGACCTCCATCCTCTTGTTTCAATCATGGCCTGGCACTTAGAGTGATGTATTTTCTTGATTAGCACATGCAGCCTACACACTGGATATCTATGCTTTCAGCCAGTGCTGGCTCTGCCATTAGGCAGAGTAGGCAAATGCTAGGGGCGCCCCTAGCATTTTTTTTTTTTTTTTACAGTGCCGGCCATAGGTTACTGCAGCCGCGGCTCAACTTTAAATCTCCCAATTGGCAGCCGCGGCTGCAGTAACCTCCCAGCCGGTGGTGGGGGAGGGGGGTGTCACGAGGGTGGGCACCTAGGGCGCCAATAGGGCCAGAGCCGCCTCTGCGTTCAGCACATATGAATCTATATCCCATTCATTGCCACTAATGAATATTCAAATAAGAACATATATATATATATATTTATTTATTTATTTTGAAGTGATTTATATATTTAGTTAAAGATCAGCTGGATTTGGAAAATTTAACAGCAAGCTGGATGAAAACTGGTTAAGAATGAGGAGTTGGGTGAGAATAAGATGATCACTGTCTCTTTAAATCAGTGGTTTTCAACGACGACAATATGCCAGGGGTTGCCTAAGAGCATCGAAATATAGGGTATGAATGGGGTCGCCCAAGAATAATGAATGAATGGGGGTTGCCAAATCATGGGGAATTGTACTAAAGGGTTGCGGCAATAAAAAGTTTGAGAACCACTGTTTTAAATGAAGAACCTAGAATTGCAAGACTTCATTATTCTAGGCTTAATTATTAGGAAACTTGATGTGACTTTTATAGGCTGGAGTATCCCTCCTCATTATAGTGTAAATTCAAGGGATTGTTGCTAAAAGTGACCAGATTAGCCAGCATTTGTTCAGCAAGCATGACAGCATTATAATGTGAAAGAATCTCTCCCAAACTAAATGGACATACTTTTTATAATAAAAACAGATAAGGACAACTGGGGATATCTTTACATTTTTTTGCAGCTTTGTATAGGATCGAAAAAACTTTTAGAAGTTCAAAAATGCATCACAAATTGACATGGCAGTAAAAGCTTTTTTAAATAGATGATACAAACATAATGAAAAAAACACTGATTCTCTGGCATTAAGTGGTCAAAAAACCTTTTTATCTCATAAATTTCCCAGAATGTTTCAGGATAATGTCCCTATAAACAATGTGTAATCAATTTCTCCTGAACTGGGGAAATTCTTGTGATTTCTATTTACTCTTTAATTGGGGTTTTATGTTTGGGAACTGATGTTTATATTCTTCAGATAGCATGTACAGAGGAATTCATAAACAGAGACAGTCTTGAAAGAGGTCTTGTACCCCATAGCAACCAATCAACTTAGTCTTCAGCAGTATAGGCAGTGTCAGATTTACATTGCAGGATCTTATAGGCACAGAATATTTGGCACCTTAAGACGCACCAACTAACCGACTACACCCCTTTGTAAATAAAAAACAAAACAAAAAAAAGGCTCATGAGTAAATTATACAGTGAACTGAAGTGCTGTGTGACAGTTAATGCAAAGTGAAATAAAAAATCTCAGAATCATCATCTATTAAAAATACTTCTCAGTTAGAATTAATTCCTTTGATTTCCCCTGACTAGGAGCGAGGCGCCCTTCTGACTGAGCCAAATGTAGACACATACCTCTTGTGCTTAATGGAAAATCCGGCCCTGGTTATAGGTCAAGGGTCAGCAAACTTTCTTGAGAAGGGAGCCACTTCGCTCCCTCCTCCAGCTGCAACAACTATTTTGTGAGCCGCTGGAGGAGGGAGGAGCGCACTCTCCCAACCACATGACCTGCAGACAGCCAATCAGAAGAGCCGTCAGCGGTCATGGGCAGGGCTTTGGAGGTTGCGCTCTGAGCCCCCAAAGCAAGGCGGCTAAAGAGCCGCAAGTGGCTCGCAAGCCACATTTTGCCGACCCCTGGTATAGGTGAACTAGAATTATGAAAGCCAACTTCTGATTAGTTGCTATGGATTACTAGACTTTTTAAATGTTTGCCCCTGATGGAGAATTCCCTTGATTATGCCTACATCCCTAATAGTTTTACATATTATGTACTTATTCTAGGACACATTATAAAGGATGGATGGGGGAGGGGGGGGTGAAGTAGAGGAACAGGGATCATAATTATTACATAAAGCAGTACATAAAAAGGACAACAATCAGTGCCAATTATGTATGTACAGTATGTATGTATAATTTTATTTATAAAGCGCCACAAACATATGCAGCGCTGTACAGTTCAGAATAAAAATAAAATACAGACATGGGAAATTGCATTAAACAATATAGTATAAGATCACAAGGCTACATCACTTTAAGTGCTATGTTGAGGTTGACACAAAAGGTTGGAGGTTCCTACCCCATAGAGCTTACAGTCTAAATGGGAGGAAGACTTACATACACAGATAGGTAATAAGAGCTGTGACAATGTGTTGAAATATAAGTCCATAAATAAATATAAATATTAAGCATAAATGGCTATGTATTAAATAAAATATATACATAAAAATCAGTGATAAATATCAGTGTTAGATTCTGGCAGCCGAATTTATAATAGACTGGAGCGAGGATCGGTGGGAAGCCGGAAGGCCAGATAGAAGAACATTACAGTAGTCCAGTCAGGATAGCACGAGAGCATGCATGAGGGTGTTAGCAGTGGAGAAAGAGAGAAAGGATCTTGGCAACATTGCGAAGAAAAAAATCGACAGGTTTTAGCAGTGGAAGAGATGTGATTAGAGAAGGAAAGAGCAGAGTCAAAAGTCACCCCAAGGCAACGTACAGAGGTAACAGGGTTGATGACGGCACATCCACTAGAATGGAAAAGGTAGGAGTGGGACCAGGTTTGGGTGGAAAGATAGTCAATTTCATTTTAGCGAGATTTAATTTGAGCGGGCGCTTGGCCATCCACGAGGAGATTGCCAGAAGACAGCTAGAAATCTGAGTCTGAGTTTCAGGGGTAGTAGTAGGACATTTCAAGTCAAGATCCCAGTTTTCAGTAAGCACTGTTACTAAGTACTGTATACTGGGGGGGAATTGTGTTTCTGTTTGTCAGTAAATGTTAGCACTGTGTATCAGAGGCAAGTGTCAGAGTTTGATGATGGAAATCCTCCCTTGCTTTACACTATTAATTTATCTATTGTCTTTATATGCCTAAGCTTAAAATATACAAAAGATATAGCAAAGAAAAAGTTATGTAGGAAGATGTATTACCGTATATACTCGTGTATAAGTCGAGAAATTTAGGTAAAAAAATCAATTAAAATCATACAGTCGACTTATATACGGTATAAGAGAGCAAAAAAAAAAAAAAAAGAGCAGGCTAGGGACTTCCGGGAGGCGGGTTTAACCCGTAGTTGATGCATTAATAGCTCCTCAGCTGACTGGCACCCCAGTGATTCGGAGGACTCGAACACTTCTGTGACAGACCAAGAGGTGTGTTAATGGGCCAGTAAAGCGGGAAGAGAAAAGAGCGAGTGACAACCCACACAGCAGACCGGCACTGTAACAACTACCGGTAACACAGTCACTCGCACTGCTGAGGAGGAGAGGGGGTCACTCACTCGGTGACTGCAGAGACATCCCAGGGCAATCAGAGAGGGGGAGGCAAACATGGAGAATTGGGACCGGACTGCAGCAGGCCTAGATCATGTGACCTATACCAACACAGCTGCATCCAGACCCATTCAGCGATCACAGCAGAGAGAGAGACTGATTATTTAAAACAGGGGCCAGAAAACCTCAACAAGTACCGGTATTTATATTTTGACCTAATATTCACTGTCCCTTCTATTCTACCTCTGTCTTCTACTAAATCCAACTTAAAAACTCACTATCTCCTTTCATAACTGTGTCCACAAACTGCTACCTATATGCATATGTAATTATAGAGGTGCAATACCTTTTTTTTTGTTTGTTTGTTTTTTTTTTATGTTATGCTAACAAAAACCCCAAGTTTAACTCTCAACTTATCCATGGGTCATAGCAAATTTCATTATTGTTGGCCCAAAAACTGACCTCCACTTATACACGAGGTCGACTTATACACGAGTATATACTATAAATATTACACTGTCCATAAAAGCCAGGGTGCTAGATATTGTTGCAAACTAGCATTACACTTTAAGCAGCCCATCGTTAGTGACATTGCCGGTTTTATGCCCACTTCCCCCTAAATAGCTGTGCTGACGTCAGTCCCATTAGCCATCACGTATAGATAAAGGAGAAGAATGGGGCAGGGACTTAGGACCTGAAAGATGGGATTGTCCCGCAGAATCCAGGACACCTGGCGGGTTAGGTATGTACATATAGAAAAATCTGTAGTTAAGGAGTGTACTTTGTATTTTCCCATAAATATGTAGGAAAACATATGGGCATAGTTAAACAGATGGAATACATTTCTTTACAATCATTGACACTTGTTGCTATATATATATATATATATATATATATATATATATATACTGTATGTATATATATATTGTAGGCCTTTTCATTCACGTGATTTTTTTAAATAAAGGACAGACCCTTACAGTTCACATTATATTGGGTATATAGCACTCTAGTTAGCTGGAATGTAGTCTGGATAAAGATAAAGGAGTGTACCTGGTGGCAGTATTGTACTTAGTAAGATTTCTCTCCTACAGTGTAAAATTACAGGATATTTCCCAATGCCATAAAAATGATCATTACTTTGGAATTTTTCATCCAGAACAGCCAAGACAAGAACAGCTACAGTTTTGGAAGAAACTTATGATAAATCAGCATAGCTTCAACATTGAACATATATTCCAATGAATTTACCATCTAATCTTAAAGAGTAAAAAAACAATTTGATACCAATGTAAGATTTTTTTACTAAAAATTGCAAAAATCAAACTGCATATTATTTGTCAATAAGATAACAATATGCTATATATTATATATTAAACATGCTCATTTGCTTTTGTCTATGCAATTTCATAAGTAGTAAACAGTATTCTCAAATACCAATCAGGGAGCCAGAGATTCCTCCAAGCAAGCATTAATTTTCCACTGTAAACAAACCCAACTTCTCAGCATTTGCTCGGACATTAATTGGTCCACCTTAGTCATTAGTAATGTTGCCTTTCTCTTCACATTTGCCACTTCTAATATTTCACATGAACTTTTCCCAAAACTAGTTTTCTCATGAATGAAAATATTTAACAATGATGCCTCCAGCTTACACAAATGCTGACTTACTTTCCAACAATTTAATCTTCATTAAAGTGGACCTGTCACCTCAAAACTCAAATATTAAGTTAGATTCAACTAATGAAATAAATGTTTTTTTTAAAATGTGTATTAAATATGTATTTTTAAAAAATGTGCCTTTATACAGCATTTTTCACTGTCATTTTCCCTGTCAGCCCAACTTTCTCGAGTCAGGTTGGGCGGGTCTAAATGGTGACTGGCATTATAGCTCCTCCAATCAGATCCCTGCTTGATCGTGATTTAAGTGATCTGACTGGAGGACCTTTAATGTCAGTTATCCTTTTACAAAGACATATGTATATATTTAAAAAATGTTTATTTCATTAGTAGAACCTAAATTAGTATTCACATTTTGAGGTAACAGGTCCACGTTAAATGTATTCTATAACACAGTCCAACCTAATTTATCAGCAGCACATATGTTTGTAACACAATGTTCATGAAATGTCATGCTTTTTTTTTTTTGCTAGGTCCAAAGGATACATTTTGAATGAATTATTTGTTTGTTTTTATTTTACTACTTTGAGACATATAAAAGGGTTACTAATTTTCATAAAATTTTAATTTATATTTGTTTCTTTACATAAGCCACTCCTCTTTCACCCACTTCCTTTGCAAGAACTTAGTTGTGTTTACTTTAGTCAGTGACTAGACTGACAGATTTGACTGTTCTGAAAGGCCAATCAGGGGGGCTGATGATGAGTAAAGGTGAGGTATGGCCTCTATACCTAATATGGAGCCAAAAATACAGTAAAATAAAACCCACTGAATCAAATGAATAACAATTTGGATGGATGCTGCAGACTGCACATATTAAAGTGGTCCAGATAAGACATATTTCTATTGCAAGGCTAGCACAGAAAAATCATATATTTTAGGGCATGTTTCCGCTGTTTTATTTGTTTTGTCCAATTTTTATCAATTACATATAATGGAAAATGATAAAGACTGAAAAGAAATAAAAACAGATTTCTTTCTTTTAGGGTTTTAAAGCTTAGTGACAAAGCTTTATGTCACTGACTAAAGTAAACAGAACTGAGTTTCTACAAAGGAAGTGGGTGAAAGAAGAGTGTCTTATGTAAAGAAATTAATCTAAATTAAAATTGACTGAAAGCTGTTGGAGCCTTCAGTTCCCCCTTTAAATTAAAATCAACTCAACTTCAAAGTAGCCAGTGTGGCCCTGGCTTTAGACACAAGAAGCATAATACTAACTGAACTACAAAAAAACATTCCAAAAAAACTTGGTTATTTTACTCACCTGATTCCTGTCTCGTGCATTTGCATATCTAAACCTCTGGATGTAGTAGAAAACTAGCCAAGCAAGGGAAATGATCATCAGCACAATGAAGGATATGGAAACAAATACCACTGATGTCCGACTGACATATTTTTGCAAGTTCCGAGTTCCAATTGTAATATATATTGTCACATTAATGTTCCTTTCAAGCAGGCTTGCTATTTCTCTTCCTTTAGGCTCTGGTATCATTATTGCTACAATATCGTCAATGCCTGCCAAAAAGCGGAAACAACAGTAAGAACATATGTATATAGGCAAGAAAAGGCAAAGTAGATATTCCACAAATTATATTTCATTTTTCAATTTGGTACATACATTTTTTCCTCACCCTCACACATATGTATCTGAAAAAATTCTTAGAGAGTGGAAAGCATAATCTAGAGCAGGGGTAGGCAAACTATGGCCCGCGGGTCAGACATCGTTGGCTTGGCGCTTCTGTCAACATCCAGTGACAGGGCCGGGCTGTGGGGTAAGCAGCCGCGCTCGCCCCCCTCCTCCCTATCCCGGCTCCTTAGTGCTACAGTGTTCTTCTCACAGGCCCTCTAAAGCCATTCCTATTTCTCATGTGGCCCCATGGGAAAATTAATTGCCCACCCCTGATCTAGAGTGTTTGAATGAACTAGGGTTTTTTCACTATAACTACTCAGGATAATGATTACTAGCTCTGGTGTACTATAGTTACTTAACTCTTAAAGGAAAAACACACCAAAGGCACATGGTACTCCAATAATTCAAAGTTCAATCAGCATGATTCCTGAAATTCATAAGTATTTTTTAACCGGTCTGGGTAAGAAGAATAGTAACTTTGACATGTAACACACAGTGTAACAAATCTGTCTTAAAGTAAGCTAATATCACATGAAGAATTTAGCACGCCTTTCTTTGCTAACATCTAAGAAACAGCAACTAAAGTTGCACATTCATTTGTGAAATTAAATTTTAGATAGCATGGACGATAAAAACTTGCCACCATATACTTAATTATGACAAGTCATGGCCAGCAATAAGAAGTCCTACTAAAAAGGAATGGAACAGAGTCACTTGGGAAATTAAAGGCATTCAGTAACTATAAGTATAAGAAAACATCTGAGATCATAAGGGAAAAATATATACACCCTTACTATCATAGTCATAATAGGCTTATTTGTTGGTGGAAATAGTTGTAAGGATTAACTTAAGTATAGGGAAATGATTGTAACATGATTGCCATTACTGAAACACACTTGAACTCATTTACAGTAGGAAACTATTTGTTTTTCTGGAGAGTTTAGTCAAATTTACCCTTTAGTAACGATCATCTCAATGAACTGTGCATCAACTCAAAACCCAGAAAAAGAATCAAGCTAGCTAGTAAAAAGTTTATTTTAATTACAAAGTCCCCAACCTCTTACTAAGTCAAACAATCAGTAGTGGGCTTCATAAGGCTCCTGCTGTAAAAACACATAAATAATAATATTATCATTCCAAACTTTACCATTCTCTAATAATCCTATTTTATTTCTGCACATTCAAAAGCTGAACTGGATTTTATAATGGAAGATATATCGGTTTAACAACATTTTTATCTAAAAGTACAATTATCTGTCTTTGCACACACACTTTTTATCTAAGGTACAGTGGTGATAAGCCACACTATTGAAAACAATGGATTGTTTATGAAGCCATAGCTTGAGTCAGGCTATCTTCCTGTTATAAAATAGCCTGTATATATCAGTCAGTGTGACTGAACTGCTGTCTTGGTAAGCAACAGGCTAATGCAATCACAAAATGTATTCTAAGGCCAGGTTCACACTGGCATAAACTGGCGTAATAAAGCGCAGAGCTTTTAGAAAAGTGCATCCTGAAAATACACTGGCAGATTTTTGGAACACGCTTTTATATTGTACTTACCCGGTGCAGTGTGAACGATCCCTCGACAGTGTGTAGCTCCGTCTATCTGGCCATACTCTTCATATCACATATGCCCGTGGAATACGCGACAGCAAGCTTTTGCATGTTTGCGTGCTTGCATTTAGCGCTAGTGTGGCTGGAACAGGTAAGTTGCATATGGATTTGCAGCACCCATTTTTTCCAAGTGCAGCGTATATGCGCTAGCATTAATACGCCAGTGTGAACCTGGCCTCACAGAATTAAAGTACACAATTTTCAGTGCTTATCTACTTAACTAAACAGCAAATAGTGTTTACACATATTTTCTAATAATAATATCTTAACCTCAAAGGCGATGACCCTTCATATTTTAGCCTAATTTTGGTAAGTTCAAAACTTAATTTGAAAATACAATTTTTTTCCAATTAAATATTTCAGAAAACTGTCAGACACCATAAATTAACTTGACAATAAGCATGAATAAATATACTTTGTGTGGGACTTTTCTAAAGGAAAAATAAATTAATTTGGCTACAAATACTAAGTGGGTACTTGAGCTGCTCTAACATTTTCCGTTGAAAGAATCCTTTCCTACCATTTAAGCACTTGGTCTAATTTTGAGGTGTTTAGTGATTTTTGGTAGTAGTAATGCTGGACTTTCCATTACATTTTCAAAAGGGTTTGCATTTATTCAGTGCAGGAACAGTAACTTTGCAACTTCTTAGAAAAACATTTTAAAAAGAGAGTTAGAATACTTTCCTGTGGTTCTATTCAAGTGTAAACTCTACATTGAAAATGTCCGGATTTTTTGCAGTAACACCCTGATGTGATAATTTCTGCACCCACACAGATGCCTGTCACAGGTACAAGTGAATCCTATTACCACCATGGGGCTAGCATGGGTGTATGGCCTTTGTGGCAAGTAGACTCCCAGGTCACAGTCCCCAGAGGTGCTGCTGGACCAGGATGCAGGTATGTAACACCAATGGGGGAATTCAGCAAGCTCCGAAGTGAGGTGCGTAGTGTTCGCCTCACTTCGGAACAACCGACATGCGCATGCTGATGTCCTGCACGCGGACATCAGCACGTGCATTAAAGGGATTCCCCTCCCGGTGAGGAGACTCAAGTGCTCTCGCCGGGAGGGGAATCCCTTTAATACGCATGCTGATGTCCACGTGCAGGACATCAGCATGCGCATGTCAGTTGTTCCGAAGTGAGGCGAACACTACGCACCTCACTTCGGAGCTTCATGAATTCCCCCCCCCTAGACATCTAAAGGTGTGGATATTCAGGAATTATATATACCTAGGGGGCAGTACTTTGGTGTTTCAGCTCTGTTTTGTTTTTTGTGCCTGCATTTTCAGTTACCCTCATACACAGTTGTATACCTACCTATAGGCAGTGGCGATCTTGCCCAATGCTCCAGGGGGTCTGGCCACTACCCCTTTAGTGTGTCAGGAGGACAGGGGGTTCAGTGCAGATCATGCCCCAGGGCCTGTCTCCCTGAAGTTTCACCCTGCTCATACATTCTGTCTACTTTTTTCCCCGGAAACTAACAGAAACCACAGGTGTCCACAACAGCACACCCGGTATGCCTATATAACGGAAGGTGGTTATTTTTGCTAAGTGTATACTTGGTTATACATGTGGTTATACCTAAAAAGTAAAGGAAGAAACTACTATTTTCTCTGAGTGCTTTTTTATAGACTTTATGAAAAATTAAGATAATTTGTAACCAGGTACAGTCGCCAACAACAAACTATCTTAGAATACCAATTTCTACAACATAATAATAACATTCTAAATTTTTTCCAAGGTAAAAAAAAAACAACAGGAAGGTATATCGTTTGTAGAAATAAGTTTTCGTTTTATTTAGGAATCTCCATTGTTTATTGCAAGTTAAGTGCATGGTGTGCATATGATATTAAAGACTGTGGGGTATATTTATCAAAGTGAGAATTTGACTGTCAATGTAATTCTTATCACTTCGGGTTGTTACGCTCTACTACTTATTGAATAAACAGAGATTTTTCATAGCGAAGTCACAATCGTAGTCAGTATTCCCATAGAGAAGTCGCAACTGTGTAAGTAGCCAACCATTGCGTTGTGTGTGATCGTCATTATCTGGCAAATTTGCCACATGGCAGAGTTTGTGGAATATGCAAATATGGAGAAGTGTTGCACCTTTACGTGACAATTTGGACTTTGATAAATAACCACCTGTATCTGCAGGAGGTAGAAACACAAACAGACATAACAAATATGATACAATATTGTTTGTGAAGATAATCAACCTCCAACTTAAAGGAAAGTACTATTCCCAGTGCTAAGAAATGTTATTTAAAGGCAAGGAATGCATACTAGTTTTATTACATTTCCAAATCTTAACAAAGGATCTTTTTAATTGGAGGCCTAACACATAAGTTTTGGGCTTTAACAACAATAATTGTTTTTGTGAAGTATTGCAATAGAACAACAATGTAAAAAAGGACTATTTTTAAAATATATTTCACTCAAAATAATGAGAAAGCAAAGAAAAAAATGATAATCAAGACAGCATCTCAGACTGTACTGAAAAAAAAATACATACAGTATACTTACTTTGTCTGTAAAAATCATAATTCAACATTTGCAGTGGAAAATGCTTTAAAACTGCTCAGTAAAATGTATTAAAAGAAACCTCCAGGTCGACTGGCAGCGGAAGTGTACTGTATATTCTATGGATTCCACTTCACTAAAAAATGCTCTGGTTCATTTTAGGAAAAGCAAAACACCAGTTTTATTTATATAATCCAGAAAAACAACGCCAACAATAGATATATGCTTCAACACACTGTGGAATTAAACGACAAGTGGTAATAATCTTTACACATTTATTGAAATTGAGGAATATGTAATGTTTAATAGAATTCTTTGTTAGTCCCAACATTTGCTACTACATTGGGTTTCTTAAAAAAAAAGAACATATGGCAGAGACTACCCTGCCCTACAACAAAAATATTTGCGTAAACTGGGTCTGTAATATAATAATAATCCAGATGTGTTTATAAAACAGGGCTGTGGAGTCGGTAAGCCACAGTTACGACTCCGACTCCTGCATTTTATTAGGTTCCGACTCCGACTCCAGCTCCGACTCCTCCATAAATGGCCAACTCGTAACAATAAATTTACTGTTGTAAACTATTAACATCGTGCTTATTCGGTTTCTCACCA
>WMED01005044.1:0-19987 GCA_019650415.1 Pipa parva
TACCTTTCCTCACATAAAAGACTGACTAAGTATATTAGAAAAAAAATATATTATGCATTTCCAACACACATTACTTTTTATTAATCAGGCTGGACTGTTCCTTTAAATAAGTGCAGTTTGAGAAGTTGCAAAAGGATGTGAATTTGGGCCTTTACGCAACTGTTCATCCTTTAATAAATAACCCCCAAAGCTTGATGGTGAACTACAACCCCCTTTCTTTATTTCTGTTGGCATTTGTTACCTCCGTCCCATCTAAGATGTAAAGGAATGTATGCCTCAGCAGGTATTGCTGATTTACTGTCATTTCTAAAAGGATCATTTCAAATGTTGCTTTTGGACCTGTCAGGAATCTGATATTGTGAAACGTGAAAACATTTATCCTTTTAATGAATGTGTCCATGCAGGTGGATACTCTTTACATGATACCACCTTGAGGCATTGAAGGTTTTGCCACAGTTAAACTGACATTCCTACTAATGACAGAAACAAATGTGTTCTTCAGAAAGAAGATAAAAGATGCAATCAGTGTAAGCTCACTTGCTTTGAGGATATAAGATTTTCAACATGACCTAGTCAAATCACAGCATTCTGAATCATGGATAGGATGTCCCTTCTGTGGGCCAACAGCTGAATTAATTTAAAGTTTATAGGTATAAACTATCAGAGTTGTTGGGAAAATACTACCCCATAAAGAGAGAATAGAGAAAACACTCTTGAACAACAAGTCAATCATTCTTGATCTATAAATATATTTTATTCTAGACTTTTTAAGTGACGTTTCTAGTAGGAGAAGACTTATAGGGCCCAGACCTATGAGGTTAAGCAGGTATAATGCAATATGCAGAAATTTACCTTCTACAACCTAATCTGCTGTATGTTGTTACATGGAAGACATGTTTTGTTTGTGGCTTAAAACAATATTTACTGATAAATTACTCTTAATTTAACTTTAATTCTGAAAACAAAGTTATATTTTTTGTGCTTGCATGTTGGATGATTTGCCTGCTCCCTTTTCAACAATACAGCAGTTTTGTCTCACTTTATGATAAAAATACAAATTATCCTTATGAAACAAAGTATAGCCAGTCTATGAGGCTATAATTAATAAACCATTGTTTTGATCAGTGCATGCTGAATTATCCTTGGCAGCTAAAGGTCAGACCAGGGTTTTTTCTACCCACCTTAAAAATACTTTTAATAAATAATGGACACACACTGAATTTAGTAGAAACAATTGGCCACAGCTTTATTAATATATAACAGTATAACATTTATACCAGCAGTTGCGGCAAAGCAACCAGCACAAAGAACAAGCCCATTAATTACAAGCAGGAGTCTCCGGTCTTCCATAGTAATGGCCAAAGCTGTGAGCTACAGGTCACAAAATGGATCAGCCCTAACTCCCCAGTGAAATTAATCATGGGAGTGCTATAACATTATGCACCAAAGCTGTGACAATTAACATATTGCTCAATTAAATACAGAACTATAAATAACCCAAAACATTATGGATTCCACAAAGCTGCAAATAATGACTATGAAAATAAAACTTCTGCTGAATATGGGCGGGAAGGGAGGGCAAAAACGTTTTGTACCAAGGCTGCAGGGTAACAATTGAGTGACAAAAAGCCTGAGGGGGTTTATATATCTATAAGTGCCCTTAGGGGATATATACAGTATGATAAAGGGAGGTGATAGCCTAAAGAACCATTGCCAAAAATAAATATTTTCCTTTTGTCTTCTCATAACAAGTTTTATGCAGTGACACCCTGTCTAACCCTACAGCCATGGCCTCGCATTCCCTATCCCCTTGCACCCTGCGGGTATGTTGGGGACAGGAAAAGCAGGGCAAAGCTGTGTTTGTGATAAGAGATCTGTGAAAAGGTAGATAGCGGTACTACTAAACTGCAATTTTAAAAAAACTGTATCTTTAGTCACACAAAAATAAATACAGTGATGCTTACAGATACTCATTTTGCTGAGATTCTTAACCCTGACATTCTCCTCTAAAATATAAAGCAGGGAACATGGTAAAACAATTGGAGATTATGGCTGAACCTGGCACTGAGAAGTACCCTGCACAGCTCAGTGCACTAATAGCGCTTTTGCGTCAGTGTAACAGGGCACTGATCAGGGCCCTAACAACACATTCGTGTCAATGTAACAGGGCATCACTATTTCTGAAAACTTTGTGCTCCCTCTTGACCTGGAGATGAGTTTCCTACTTGGTATCAGGGTAAGGCTGCGGGGGATAGTAACGTGAATTATATTATGTTGTGTTTGTGTATAATTTAATATATGCCAACCAGGTTGCAAATGGATTGGGGTTTGGGCATAGTTAGGTCAAGGAATGGGAGGAGCTACTGAGGTTTTGCAAATCCAGAGACTATGGGTAAAACCTGGCAAGTTCCTAGGTCTGTTCATTGCTTATTGTGGGGTTTGCTTTATATAAATCATACTATAAACAGTTGACTGATAGAAAGGTTTTTGTAGGCTGTAAACATAGACATATAATATAAGCATATTAAAGAGACACTAAATGCTCTGACTCAGGTATTACCAGTGTTTTAACAAGCCTTATTTAGCATCCCTGATCTTTACCTGGCATCTGTAATTGTTCTTCACAAAAAGTGGAATCATAATAGCAGGTGGTTCCAGCTACACATGTGCGAGCTGTTTTCCCTATCCAAAGCTGATCATCAGAATCTGTTAGTACAGTGACATCATGCATTTTATTTTATGACTTCATTAGGAGAACTTCTCCCTGCAGCTGAAATTTTATTGACCAATTATGGACCGGAGAACAATTAGAATAATGAATTGATTCAGCCTGCCAAACAAAATAAAAATTGCTTATGTGTCTGGGAGATGCATCATTAAATATAATTGCTAGGTAAATCCCAGCAACCATTATACCATTTCCCCTGCTAATTTGACCACTAAAAGGCACTGTCTCACTAAAGTCTATGGATTCAATTTTTATTTACCTCAGCATAGCAAATTCCCTATAAATAAAATGCACAAATATGCTAAACATTTCTTTTCACAGAAACTCAAGCCCTTCTGCTTACTTGACTGGTTTAAAAGAATGAAACATAGGTAAAACATAAGCACAAATATGAATTATTTCCCTTTACTCAGCATTCTTTCTATTTGGCCTTTAGTTAAATGGACACATATTACTGAATTTTCCTTGTAGTTTTGTATTTTAGCAAATAACAGCATAATAATAATAATAATAATAATAATAATAATATCAATATCACATCAAATAAACAGTTTGGTTTAAGATAAAAGGGAAAGTATATTTTACACTGAATTTATTCAATGTACCACCTGAAAAGCATGTTCTGGAAGAATTAGTTCATTGTTTCAAGAAACTGGGACATAGTTACATGAATAGACCAGTTTAGAATAATTTATAAAGGTGGGCATAAAAGGTAAGATCTTTGGTAAATTTGGCTACCTGCACTCTTCCAGTACTGGTCAGCCGGAAGATTGCATCTGTTATCCTGACGAAAAAATACCTGTGATAAAGAATATAATATTTTATGATTCAGGTAAATAGTTAAATGCAGTATACACATCTTCCAATATGCCTATGTGACTGACTAATTGTTGTGTGTATAACCACCATAAGTTCTTCAGATCAGAAATTACTCCCCTAAACAAACACAAATTTAGGGCCTCACAGACTAAAGTCCGAATTTACCTTTTGAATTCACCTCGCTACAATTTTCATCGCCAAAATAGATGTAGATTTGCTTGTCTGGATTGACTAAGTGGAGAATATGCTTCCTGAACAGGCAGACAGCGGTGAACGCAATGAGTAGTGTGACAAAGTCAAACAGATGAATTCGGAGCAATACACCTAGTTGCACTCGCACCTTTGCACCACTGTGCATTAGTCAATAGAGGAAGTGCCTATATGTAACCACCAATGGGGTTACGTTAAGATCCATGACAGTTAAAGGTGACCGTGTGCAGCACCAGTAACTGTTACAGTAGTTGTCAGTTATCTCAAAATAAAGAATACTTAAAACTGAAAGGTTCAAAAAAAGTCTTTATAAATATCCCGAAATGAAAAGCTAACACATACCTTCTCACATTCACACAAAAGTTGAACTGTGAAATGTCCCTTTAAGGGGCACTATTACCTCTGAATGAATTATTATGCACAAAATACATGTTTATGCTTATTTATCTATGTTTGCAACACAAATTTCATCCCTAAAATTATCCCTGGACTGGACAGTTAATCTTTCTCAATTAGCCAATCAGTAACTCTTTTAGATTGTAAGATATGTATGTATGTATGTATAGTTTTATTTATAAAGCGCCACAAATTTACGCAGTGCTGTACAATTCAGCAATACAAGTACAATACAGACATGGGAAAAGTGCATTAAACAATATGAGTAAAATATCACAAGGATACATCACTTTAAGTGTCAGGTTGCAGTTGACCCAAGAGGTTGGAGGTCCCTGCCGCATAGAGCTTACAATCTAAATGGGAGGAAGACTTATATACACAGATAGAAGGACAATAAGAGCTGTACAGTATGTTGAGACATAGGTCAATAAATACAGATATTAAACATGAATAACTAAATATAAAATAAAATATATACATAGAAATCAGTGCTAGTGCTCTGAAAGATAGGACTTCAGTTTGGTTTTGAACATGGAGAGGGAATGTTCCTGGGTCTACCCCAAAGGGGTAGAAAATTCCAGATGTGGTGGGCAGAGAGAGAAAAGGGTTTAAGATGAGAAAGGGCAGTTTTAGTACAAGGCAGGCATAGCTAGTTGCTTTGAGAGGAACGTAGTTGACGTAGATGAATGTATGGGCAAAATATAGAATACGTAAAAGTGCAGACTTTTGTAGCAGCTGATCTACAAAACATTTTCAAGCAAGAATTAGGCCTGTATTATACACATAAACACAATGTCTGGATCGCCGAGAAAAGAAGACCCAGGAATTTGAGATACATTAGTAATATTAGATTAGACTTGTCACTTAAATGCCACAGAGACAAAGGCCAGAACTAAGATAAGTGGCCAAGTGAAGTTATTTACTCACAATTTCCTCTCCAACAATTAGAGAATAAAAAGAGATGATACTAATGTTATAGTGACAGAGTATCCAGCTGGGAATATGTCATAAAGAATCCATTGAAATTTTCTCCGTGTAGAAAGAAAGGATCTATTCAGCTGATTTGGAAAGAGCAGTGCAAGTTAAAGCCTCTTTGCCTTGCAGCTGGGCATCTTTCATTGGCAGAAAGGTCTGTGACTGGCGCCTCTGTTTAAATAGGAACAGTGATTATTCAGCTACCTCTGTGGTACAGATCAAACATGATACGGGAGATAAACAACCCAAAGGAATTCCTTGTAGTTTAAACACATTAGAAGATTTAGATCAGTTGCTTTCACAGTTAGAGAATAATGGAAAAGTTCTATTGTACTGTAACTGTGGGTGAAATATATCTCTGTGATAAAAAAAAATGGCCATTAGATTCATTCAATGGACACTAAAGCCCTATTATGAGCAAGGTTTCAAATACATGTATATGAACACTGAAATCTATTCTAATAATCGTAAGTTCTTAGTTACAATAAAATATTTCTATTGATAAGAGTTTTATATTTCTGTTTGAATCTCTTTTAGAAAAATAACATTTTATACCAGTTCGTCCAGCACCTTTGACCCTGCTCCCATCTGATTGGACTTTGTGTCTGTCCAATGAGCTGTAGGTGCACTGAACATTCTAATCAGCACAGCTGATTTAAACTGTGAAATGGAAATATTACAATAACGTCTTATTAAATAAATTTAAAAAAGTCCCAAAACTAACCAAAAATATGAAGTAAACAATAATTTAAAATCTCAAAATTTAAAAAACAAAGAAATGTAAAAATTCCTATGATGTCTTTATCTACAACTACAGTAAATAAAAGGTTATTCCAAGCTAAACAGACCATTTGAGGCTCTCTGTGCTGACTGATAGATATACTGGACATGCTTTTCAGAGTAATTACACACTGTCAAGTGAAACTCTGCTTAGGGTTAATTTCCTTTGAGGTGGTAGAAATAATGCAGAAATAATAATACTGTAATGAAAGAGAGTATTATATTCTATATAATCTATAGATAGCAGGGAAGGTAGACAGATATTTTTGCAGTCCTGGTGTTATTTGGGCTCAGTATTTAGACAAAGTATTGTATATATTGAATTGAACTAACACTTTTCAGTATTTGCTGTAGAAAACCCATCTGTCATGCATTGGACCATATTAAAGAGTAACTTATACATTTAGCATGCCAGTCAACCCAGCCAAATATTAGCCAAAAGTTGCTACCTTGAGACTTACCTTTGTGTTGCCAAAGTCTTTTGTTTTAATAAGTGATGGACTAACCCAGGAGCTAAGGACTGCCCACTCATTTACTCTAGGCAAGTATATGTACACATTTGTAAGCATCACACAACCTATTACTATGGTTCACAAATGCATAGATGTGAAAAAGGAGCTGTCCTAAGCCGATTTCACTGTGAGATAAAGGACATAGGTTACAGCAAAGTAAGTCCCAAGGAAGTAAGTTTTAGGCAAGTGTAACTGAACATGGACTGGGTAATCATCCTAAATTCTAGACAGAATAAAAATTGAGTTAGCCATTAAATCAATGACATTATAATACAAGAGCTTGTAAGTAGCCTGGAACCATATAAAGCTTTGGAAAGCCATTTCTGGTCTTAGAAACCTACATCTCTCTCTACAACTAAATTCTGTTTCCACATTCCTTTGGGAAAAACAATTTTTTTCATTGGTGATTACAGTTTCCTTTTTCCTCAATATGTATTTGGTACTTGATAGGCAGTATATATTATAATGCCTGAGGCATAGGAAGTTGAAGCAACTTACAATTCATGAGTTGCTGGCTTAAGATTTAAGGGTACAGAACGTCTTAATGTCCATGGGACAGTCAAGAATGTCTACAAGCAATACTGTATTTTCCACCTCTTCGTGGATACTTCACCAGGACCACTTTTAAACAGAATGGGGCCATGGGAAAAGTGAATGTGAGGCCCCATATGCTGGTATTTTTGTTAGGGTGGTGCCAGGAAAAAGAGTGAACTGCATGGGTCTGTTTGCAGGAGGATCCCCCTTAGGTATTGGGGGTCCATGGCAATTCCTTACATATCCCTAAAATTAATTCCTAGACTGGACAGTTACTCTTTCCCAATTAGCCAATCAGTAATTCTTTTAGATCATTAAGTGCAATTCTACACTCATTTGTAACTGATATTATTTAGGCGGTCTAGTCTCCTGGTCATAATCACGGCTATGCAAACTTGTAACTATTAGGTAATAATGAAGCCAAATCCACATTTTTGTTCTACCTCTCAGTATTATTAACCTGACATCAAATAAATAACACTGGGCACAACAGCGAGTGACCCCTGATTCCTTCCATTTTCCCTAAATAGGAACTTTCCATATACATTCAATCATGCTACTCTCCAATGGAATTACCACACGTTTCATTGTAAAATGTTAATATCTACTACTTATTAGTTTGCAGAGCATTTCATTATTTCTCTGCCCTGGTATTAAGTGTGTCCCATATTATGTTGTGGCTCAGTGATCTCACAAAGATTTTATTTACATGTCACTATTGTGTTTTTCTTCACCAGGGCAGCAGAGCTGTACAGTGGAGCCAATGTAGCAGATGGTGGATTGCACCACAGATGCCTCTTGTCTCCACGCCCTCAACACCCATAAAAGTGCCAGTTGCTGAAGAAAAGGCATTGTTTTCAATAAACCGGTGCTTGAGCTGAAGAAATACATGTAAAAACAGGATTGCTTCCTCAGACAAAGTGCAAGCTCCACAGGACAGAATCTAAATTTTTTTAGATGTCCAAAGACCTATACAAAACAAAGTATATTCTTTCACTGGAATCAATCCTTATATCCATCTGTTGGTTGGTATTTTAAAGGAACTTTTTGAAAAAAAAATTTTTTTGTGCAGTTCTACATATCCCCAACTTTTTAATTTCTGTGGTACAAGATAAAAGATCTTCAACATCCATCATCCTCTGTGTTAAAATAAAGTAGAGAGTAAGCATCTTGCAGTGTTTGCATGTTTACATGTTTTGAAGGATATATTGTTCTTAAAAATTATATTTTTATATTTCAAAGTACGTTTGTAAGATAGGTCAAAGCCCACAAATCTGACCTCAAAGCTATCATATACAAAACTGTGGCAAACATAAGCTCAATACCAGCCAACCCAAACTATCCAAAAGCCCAGGAAAACACAGGGTGCAGAATATTAACCAAGCAGCAATTAGTGAATCCCTAATGCCAAATAATTAGTATATTTCAGTTTCTTGAATATTGTCTAAATAAACAGCGCCCCAAAATGGCTTCATGGGTTCCTTGTATAACACTATATAATTCCAAACAAATTCACTCAAAAATGTAGGATCACCAAAATGTTATTCTTTGAGTTCTACAGGCAAGCAACTGAACTTGCTGATCTGATCATTTGGACAATCGCCAGCAGGGTTACCAATTATCTTCACATTCATAGGTGGTCATTGACAGGTCATATTTTATCAAATGACTAACTGAGACCCATAAACACTTATTTGACAAGTAAATCTTTCTTGGTACAGGTCATTATAAGCCTTGTAAAAGGAATGATTGTGACAGACAATTGATGTCATCAGACAAAATGGTCTATGGGTATCCATTCTAACAGCTGTCTATTTACAGCCTGTTATCTAGACAGCCATCCAGTCTAACCAAGATGGCTGGTTGGTATCTATATTCTCTCCCGAATGCTTCTCCCATAGTGTCCCATGGCTCATTGTACAAATCATCTATTTCAGATTTTCCTCTTTACCCTAATTACCAACTTTTTTCTTCCAATCCTGTAAGCTTTCACTTTCTTTACAGTTTTTCTAAATTAATTTTTTCTAAGACGTGGAAAATACATACATCCCGTGCACAGGCTCACAAATTATCCATTTGCTGGTTCAATTAAGGTGTTTTCTAGTAGATTAAAGCTTTGGTTCATATGAAGGACAGCCTTCTGTACAAATCTCCATGTAAACATTTAGGTAGCATTAATAAAAAAAAAATTGGGTTATTATGGGATATCTACTTATAGGCATAAACCTGTAATAGCAATGCAAATATGAATTTATTATAAGTGTGACCAGCCTATGCCATTTAGGTGTTCTTGTAGTGCAAGTTAGTCCCAGACAAGTAACATCACATAATGACCTCAGTTGCTTTAAGTGGGTCTTTAAAAGATTGTATATACCCTCTGGAGGTAACATTGACCTTTTACTTGCTAGTATATTGTTAGGCAGGGTTTCCAAACTTTGGACTCCTAGTTATTAGCAAACTTCAATTCCAAGAACCTCATATTAGAAGCCACTCATTAGGATTACATGAGATTTGCTTCCCTCTGGGAGACATAACATAAATTCATTTTAGCAGCTGTAGATCATGTTCAGTACAGTAAATGTGCAGATCCATGAAAACAGTTTCAAGTCAGCATGAGATATCACTTTCTAGCTCAATAAATACTATAAATTTGAAGACCGATTGGATGTACGATGTAAACTCATACATTGTCACCTAATTTGAACCAACAGATGATGTATGTGACCCAAAGGCTACATAGAAACTTAATAGTTAAGGTTAAAAAATGCACAGGTCAGATCAGTGTAACCTTTCTAAAGCTTCTCCAGAGGGAGGTATCTGGGAGTTTATAGACAGCCTAGTATCTGGAAAGCACTCTAGCAAGTCCTATAGAAAAATAAATGCCTGAAATGTCCTCTCTCACTTCCCTATATCTGTGCCATTTACTTACACTTGGTTATGCAATTCCTGATTCTGCTTCTTTCTGTATGCAATATTTCTTCTTTTTACTGGAATAGACATGTAGAGAGTTAATAAAACCGCAAAAGCAAGTTTCTAAAAGGCCATTTTTATGCCCGGCGTCATCCTACCTTCTAAATGCCACCACTCAAAATGTTTTATTATTTCTCATCCCACCTGGCACCCCTTTTCATTTAAAGGAACAGCCCACTAACTCCAGTTATTTCCAGCTGTTATGTAAATGATTGAAAAAAACCAGAGAGAATTTACTTATTTTCAGTGATTTTTTTAATGTACAGATACTTTCTTACAGAAACCCCTCCTCTCTCATTTATGTCCTTCTTAGCTGATCTTTTTGAAGTCTCATGTCAGTGACTTAGGGGGTTATTCTCTAAAGTCTGAATTTGACTGTCGAATTCTCAAACAGCGGATTCCCGTAGCAAATCTGCGACAATTCTCCCATTCTAAAGTCGCAGCTGTGACAAATTTTAAGGTTATAGCTGCGACAATATTTCCATAGTAAAGTCACGACTGCAACAATATTCTCATTATAAAGCCGCGGCTGTGACAGTAGCAGTCTATTGCAACTGTCTTTAGCTGGCGAATTCACAATTCGACAATTCAAACTTTAGAGAATAACCAGCTTAATCCACAGGCTTGAGAATAAAAAAACAAAAACAAACAACAACAAAAAAAAACACACAGAAAGAAGCAGGTCTAAGGTAATGCTGTAAATTTGCACAAATGAAAGTTTCTGATTGGTTGTTCAAAATTCTCAAGCCTTTCAATAAATTCCCAAGCTATAGATCAGATGAGTGAGATGAGGTTGGTGATTGATATTTGAAGCTAAAAAATATTCACCCATTTGCAAAGAGACTGCAGTACATATCCAAATATACAGTAGCTTTATGAGACAAACAATTCATGCCTATGATGTTGTCAGCTTGGCGACTGGATATTTTTCTGTATTGTAGGCACTCTACTTGTTCAGTTTGCCTTTAATCCTGTGGCCATGCCCTGATTAGGGATTGAGGTAAAATAGCCTGACTCCGAATATAATTATTAAATCTCACATTTAAGTCAAATAAAATAATAAGAAAGAAAAGGCATAACGTTTAACAACATATACCACTGGTCTGTGGCAGACAGAGAATTCAACATTAAAGATGATTCGATTATTATGTCTGCATGTAAATATGCACCTGTGTCCTCTCTAGCCATATACTTTGAAAACATAAAGGGGCTTACTCATTAAAGTCTGAATAGTCACATATAGGTCAGAATTCTTAACCATTTTTTGCTTCCCACATATTCAAACTCTGCGATGTGGCAAATGTGCAGCCAATCTAGACCCTTCTGATGGTTGAAGACTTGTATAGATCTTTGCGTCACTTTGTATGTGCATGCACAGGTAATTAGGCTATTCACCAACTGTTGGAGGCTAAGGGGGTTATTCACTACAGTCCGAATTGTTGCGTATAGGTGCGAATTCGCCAGATAAAGACAGTCTCAATAGGCTGCTACTGTTGCAGTCGCGTCTTTATAATGAGAATATTGTCGCAGTCTCGACTTTATTATGGGAAAATTGTCGCAATCTTAACATTAAAAAATTGTCAAGACTTTACAATGGGGAAATTGTTGCGGATTTGCTATGGGAATCTGCTGTTTGCTAATTCGACAGTCGAATTCGCACCTTAGTGAATAACTCCCTAGGTAGCAAATTTGGAAAGGCGTACTACTTCTTTTTTGTATGTATGTATAATTTTATTTATAAAGCGCCAAAAATTTACGCAGCGCTGTACAATTCAGCAATACAAATATAAGACAGACACGGGGAAAAGTGCATTACACATTACAAGTGAGTAAACTCCAAGTGTGAAATCACTTTAAGTGTCAGGTTGTGATTGACACAAGATGATGGAGGTTCCTGCCCTGTAGAGCTTACAATCTAAGTTTTTCTTCACCAGATCATAGTGGTGGATTAAGGAGTTAATGGCAGGGCTCCTACTTCTGACTGACTACACAATAAACTGCGTCTGACTATGGGAATCTACTGCTTAGTAAAAAAGAGTAGAGAATTCACAACTATTGGAGCATAGCAGCCCAAAGTGATGAGAATTTGACTGCGGAAGTCAATTCTCAGTCTGGGTTGCTACTCAATGACGAATATGTCACAAAATGTATGTTTGGTTGCACATTAATTATAAAATATAGCCAATTTAAAGTCCCATAGAACTTATTTGCAAGTAACAAAGTGAGTTAAACATGCACCATTTGTTTTTGCAATGTCTAATGAACAGAAGGGAAATTTGAGTTAATATCAGTCCCATTCCAATACTGAGTTTGCAATGAACATAGTGCAGCTTAAAATGATAAGATCTAGGCCAGAAATTAATGAGCCCCCATTGCATTCCAAGCACTAATCTATGCAACATCCAAACTTCCTTTGCCAGGTAATCCATATATAAAATCTGGAGCAAATAGCACAACAATTAGAAGTTCATGTCATTATGTAAAGTACAAGTAAACAAAGTCCTCCCTTCCTTTATAATCTATGCTATGCTTGCTCATCTCACATGTGTACCAACCTTTCCAACCGACACTCTGTGTGTTCTTGAGACCTTTTGCCCCACTGAACATTTAATGAAACAAGTCTAACTTGGTGCCCTGTCCAAGATTCTTATGCATTGCTGAGAGATTGATGGTTATTGGCAGGAGACACAGAGGTGTTGACATTATATTGTTCAGTCTTATAATAATTCTGCTCTACATACTTGGAGGTTGGCTGGGAATACAAGCACTTTCTGATACCAGGAGGCTGGCAGATAAAGTCTACACGAATGAAAGAAGGATTTTTTGTTTTTCTCTTCTAATATAGAAACATGTAAGGAAGAGTCAGGATTCCATATACCTTTTCTTGATATCTCCTTCTCCATCTTTAAATATAATTTATGGTTTAGTTTAAACATCTGTAGTCAGCAGTTTTATGGGATGTATATTACAGATGTGCCAGTCTATTGCATTGTTTTTTCTGTTCCAAGCAATGCTGTTTCCATTTACTGCAATGCTGTCAACTGCCACAGCTGTATAAATGCTTACTTAGTCTTTTTTACAGCAATGGAAACATACATGATGCATAAGTGTGAATGTACTGTTGTAAATCTGAATAAGTGAAATAGGCATGAGCAAGTCCTACAAGTGCATGTCAGTAGTGGCTAGGGGTATTCTATCAACAATTGTCTTTTGTTGTCTACAAGATCAAGTCAGAATGGAGGACATTTATTGAACTAGCAATTTTGCAATCTGATAGTTACCATTTTTGGCATATACTGAAGTGGTAAATCCTTTTAAAAGCCATTTATATATTAACAGGAGTTAGCGAAGTCTCTCCAATATACTGTAGCTTGAAGCATATTGCTTTACAAGGAAAGCTGTTGGACTTTCAGAGTAGTTTAAGTCTACTTTGATAATCAACCAACTGCAATGAGTATAGCAGAGTGAGGGTACTGGGCTACAGACCTGTCCGAAGCCAGTCTATAGTCTAACTATACATGCAAACATAGGATACCATCATTATGCATAGGTGCCTTGCTTTTAATATACACCCAAATGGGTGAAATTTATTAAATTCGTAATTTTTACCGATCGATCGGAATTTCGATCGATTCCGATTGATCGATCGGAATTTGCATTCGGGCGATTGGAATTTAATTTTGGGCGATCGTTTAGCCTTTAATAAATTTCGGTGTAGTTTGTGCCTACACACACACATACAGATACAGGGGACCTCATCTAGAAAGTCAAATGTAGGTTTTTGAGTAATGACAAATGTAGACTATCGGCTCCTGGGAACTGATCAGTGGGAGCCCAATATTTCAGGTTGTGGGGGACCCCATGATTTCTGATGGAAAACCCAGGGCAGAATAGATGGGAGGATTGTTGGAACTTCTCTTGTCTGTCATAAAAAAAATCAAGAGACATTCATGGTTGGCTTTACAAAATGTCTGATTCAAAAACACAACTAAAGCCTTTGGTAAATGAGTCTTGTGTTTTAACAACAATGTAATGGCTATTCTATAACATTATGCCCATTTTTCATTTTTTAAAGGATCAATATTCCCAGATGGTGAAAATGTTCTAATTACTATTTGCACAGCATTTTTACCACACAGTACTTGTGAAAATGTTACCGTTCGAGCTTTGTTCCTGTTTTTGTTTTATTTTCTTCATTGTGAAAAGTAAATCTATTTTCTAGTCACTAGAAATCTTATATTATGCTTGGATTCTTGGAATAATCATGTAGCATGTATAAAGGCTTTTGGAATATTTGACATTTTTTATGGGGGGGGGGAGAATCTCATCTTTTTTCAGTATCCTTTTAGAAAAGAAAATGTACGTGAGTGCAGTGGACAATATGACAATTTCACATCTAATTCAGCAAATCGTCACATGACTATTTTATGTAGTTACAAAAAAAAAGGTACAAATTCACAAAATGTGCAACCAACAAGCCTTTGTTATGCAGGGCTGGATAGGTTTCATCACAGGCCAACTCACTATATTTTCTTTACCCGTTCCTTATTAAAGGTTCTACTAGACACCCTTATTAATGGTTCTACTAGACACCCTTATTAAAGGTTCTTCTAGACACCCTTATTAAAGGTTCTACTAGACACCTTTATTAAAGGTTCTACTAGACACCCTTATTAAAGGTTCTACTAGACACCCTTATTAAAGGTTCTACTAGACACCCTTATTAAAGGCTCTTCAAGACAGCCTTACTGATGTGTTATGCTTGAACCTGATATATACTGTTGCCTGATCTATTTAGCACTTTTTATCTTCTGCATCTCTTTACAGAGAATAACTTTTCACTTTAGTCCTTGCCCTAGGGAGCTTACAGTCTAGTTTCCCTATACAATCATAAACACAGACAGACCTTTGCCAGTTTAGTAGGCTTCAATTAACCTACCATGTATATGGATTGTGGGAAGAGTACCTGGCAGAAACCCATGCAAGTGCAGGAAAAAACCTACAGATTCCATGCAGATTATATCCAGGGTGGAATAAAATCCAGACAGTAATACTAACCACAGAGCCACTGCAGCTATTTAGAATTGCTTTATAAATAATTTAAAAAAAATTAAACCAATCATACTGCAAGGGATGTGATAAATTTAGATTATGTTTGTACCCAACGTCAACCTCAATAACGAATCATTTACTATCATTAAAAGCATCAGTTATTATTCTGCTGTCTGTAAAACATTTGGGCTTTCAGCAGGCCTTGAAAAATATGAAGTATCCCACTATGGTTTCCAAACGTAATTCAATACACTCAGAAGTGACTTGATGCAATGACACATGCAGTTATAGCCAAAGACTGTCAGCACTGAGCCCCCACCCTGCTCTTTGGCTACGTGCTGGGAAAAAAAAAGTTACAAAAGGTAAAAGTGAGTAATGTGAAACCCTTGGAACCTGCCTAATCCTGTTTCCCAATTGAGTTGAGTCTGAAATACCTGGGAACGAACCAACAATCAAAGTGCTGGGGGGAGGAGAGTTGGTAATAATGAACTTGTCTCCCTTGCAGTACTCCTCTGAAACGTGTCAACACAAAGCAAGGTGACAAGGTCAAATACACCTTTGTGATTACAGATACATCACTTTAATGTGTTCTATTGGGAGGGTTAACTTACAAAATTAACACCTTCACTGCCAAAAGATGATACCGCAAAAGCTGTTTACTTTACCAAATCTGTTTCTAAAATCTTACACATCAGATAACATATAAACGTTATACCTCTATTTTCATGCAGAGCAGAATAGCCAATTTGCCTGATTAAAAACAGGTTAAGGCCTACCTACCTGCTAAATGTTGGCCCAAATGATGAACCAGTCACTGCTTTGTTTTCATTTAAATCAGTAGTCCAACTGTTCATTACTTACATTGCTCTTCACAAGCCCATGAGATGCATTGCACAATACCCCACTGCATATTATTCACTAGCCAAACCATCACCCGCCATTTGCTTTGCACAATAGCAAACCTTAGTTGGCTAGCAGTTAAGTATACATTACTCACAGCCAATTTATCCTTAGATTCTATATGCAAATATGAAGCCACTGATGAAGCAGGAGTTCCCCTCTCCTTGTTTATAAATGTACAACATTTTCAGAGGTCCATTCTATAACTCCAAGCAAATGGTTTTCTCTCTTTGCAACCTCCAGCTCTGTGCATGCTGAAGGGAACTACTCTTCCTGTATTTCAGTCCTGGCCTAAATAAGAATTTTCTTTTTCCCTTATAGATTTGTGTGATATGGAATGTTTTTTTTTTCTTTCTATCGACTCTAGGAATAACATTACTGTGCGTTTCAGTTACATCAGACACATGATCAACAAAGTTTGGGAAAGTGAAAGTAAATGTTTTTCCTAATACAAATATCATCAGAATTGTTTCTGATTGTTTTTGGAAGCACAGATTAATCTATAGAAGGTATAAATGTTTATGGGACTATTTATATTTTTGCCTTTTCTGTTCCTTTAAGAGAATTCACGCCCAACAAGAAAATATGTGTGAACTGATTGTAAAGGGGGATGTTCATAAATGTAAGAATCCCAACAGGTTATAGTGGATTTTAAATAAATCATTTTCAAAAACAGATGTACAGCTCCCATTGACCCCCTCCGCTCACAACCTAGATAAATATCGTTTACAAAGATTTGCAGACGGTGAATTGTAGTTTTCAGAAACAGAAAGGTAATTCCTTTACTACAGCTTACGATGAAAGAAAAACAAAAAAACCCTTTAAAAGGTTTACTCCACTTCGTATGACGAAAAGCTGGAGAAATGAAACTATATCCCACTGCAAAAGCGTCGGATGTACCCTAGCTTGTTATCTGGGTGTAGGTCACCACTTAGAAAGAGAGAATATTGCTAGAGGATACAGTGACATTGGTGTCACCTTTTATTCTTTCAGAAAAAAAAAAAAAAAAAGCTGGTAGGAAGTTGTTTCTTGGTTTAAGAATTGACAAGAAGATGCTGGAGGCAAGGAAGGAACAAACTTATAAGAACAAGTCTTTACCAGCCACTTAATGAGGCTTGTGTTTGACTGAATGCTGATCTGCCATGTGCAGAACTGACTTAGAGGAACCTGTCTGTCTTACTTAGGGTGTTTTAAAGCTTATTGGAAGTAAGAAGCAGGTTGGTGCAGAAGGGGTGAGCTGTTAAAATCTTCACCTGCAAATAACCTTTCTGAATGCTGGTGTCATCTCGAGCTATGCAGAATCACTCGCTTGAAAGATGGATTGCCTAATCCAGAGCAAGGGATGCTGGGTAGCAGACTGATAATAGAGTTTCAGGAGACAGATAATAAGCGCCAGCACCTAATCAAATGGTCATGCACTCCTTCAGATATTATTTTGGGCTTCTTGCTATATGTCAGCAATGGATAGTCTTTAAAGGGACACATAATGAATGCAGTTGTAAAAATGTACTACTGTGAACAGGTAACAATTTTAGATACCAGATTTTAGTACCTACTAGATAGACATTCAAATATGTGAATATTTGATTATATCATATATAACTTTTTCATGAGAAGATCAACAAAGTCTGGGAAAGTGAAAGTAAATGTGTTTCCTAATACAAATATCATCAGAATTGTTTATTATTATTTATTGTTATATATAACATATATATATATATATATATATATATATATATATATATATATATATACTGTATATATACACACAATATCAAATATAAGAAAATTCCTAGGAGTCTGTGTGAAAACAAGAGGCCAGTATTCTGTCAGGGATCTCTTACAACATCAAGAGTTTTTTGGGGTGTGTGACCCCCCCCCCCATAAAAATATATCATAGAACACAGAGCGTGTGCATTCGTGCCTATTACACATGATTTTGGCTTTGGGGACCGTGGATGGGATCGGGATCACATTTTCCCATCATGACATGATACAGAAGAAGAAAAAGTAGAAATAGTGAAGTCATCTGCAAATTCTACTGTCACAGAAAATTAGGGACAGTCTGCAGACATTCTATAACTACTTATCAGTGGGCCCCCGATCCCCTATGCAGAATCACAGGATATATATATATATGTGTGTGTATATATATTTAATGGGGATGCATACCTTAAAAATAATGTTAGTAGATTTCAGTTCTAGTCTATGGAAATGTCCAACTGGTTATTATACTTTTATTAATTTCTGTGGTGTAACGTTATAAGCCTTTTTATGTCCTGCTTTATATTTTTGGGCTGCCCAGAGTCTGACTCAGAAGAAAAAGATAAAAATCAGTAGTGCTGAGGCGTAAATATTCATTTCAAATTTTTATTGAGTGCGTTTGTGTACAAGCTCCATATTCTCTACAGCAGCATCTAACCATTATCATTTCAAACCCACAACAGATAAACCAATAAGACCAATTATGTTTTATTCTAGTAAACTGCCATTTAAATGATATTAAAGGTAGACATTGAGGGGGTAATTCAGCCAAGTCCGAATTCGCATGTGTTGTTGACTTAGCGACAATTCAAGTCCCATCTCCAACAATTGTTGTGAATTCACTCTTACCTAAGATGGCAGCGCGTGCACACGCTGTGGCTTCTCTCTCTCCAAGGTCTCCCGAATCTTCTGCTTCCATCCAGCCGCGAGTGCCTGCCCGGAGCTGGTACTGGCTGCAGCTAGATCACCGGATCATCTGTGAGGAGCAGGGGATCTGCGGCTCGATCCGGACGCCAGTCTCTGCTCTCCCTTTCTCAGCACCGCTGTTGCTATGCCTCTCCCAACATGGAGGCACTGAAAGGAAGTGGGGCTGCATCGGGGATGATTCCATCCAGCCGTGAGTGCTTGCCTGGTGCTGGTACTGGCAGCGGCTTGGCCTCAGCACCTGACTCCGGATCATCTGTGGGGAGCAGGGGGACTGCTGCTTGCTCAGGAGCCCAGATTCTGCTCGCCCCTCCCCAGCATCGCTGCTGCTGTGCCTCTCCTAACATGGAGGCACTTACAGGAAGTGGGGCTGCATCAATGTTCAAATCCTCATACAGTGAAGATTTAAATCACTGCCTATTTTTCAACTGTCATTTATGCTGGAGACTGGAGAGATGAGTAACACAATTTCAATCCTTGTATGTCCTTATGTACATATGTAGAATTGACAAATAAATATCTATCTATCTATCGTCAATACGCTTGTACGCGACAATTCGAGTCACATCGCATCAATACACTTGTAGAACAGGCGAACAGTTGCAAGCACATACTTCTGCGTAGACCAATGAACAGTAATAGCAATAACAAAAACACAATCCGATTGGCTAAAATGTATTTGTCCACACCCCTTGGGATGTGTTTCTAATTGCAACTACGCTAGTCGCGAAGCGACGTAGGTCTTTGCGTGTGTGTGCACAGGTACTTCGGCAATTTAAAAAGCAGCGGAGTGTGTCGAAGGTGCGAATGCGACTAGGTGAAGTGCTCCGAATTTGCATGTTTGCCTTCGCCACACCAGAGTGGTGAATTAGGGGGTTGATGGCAGGGCACTAGTGTTGCGTAAGGCGACTATTCCTTCAAAAGTGACATTGGCGACAGCAAATAATCTGCAACATGTACTGTGAGCAATGTGACATAGAGAATGATGTGATATTCTCAGATTAAATAGTGGAACATTGTGGTACTGACGTCTCGGACTTTGCTGAATTACCCCCTCATAGAAACATTAAGGGGCTTATTCACCAAGGTGCGAATTCAACTGTCAAATTCGCAAACAGCGAATTCCCATAGCAAATCCACTACAATTTCCCCATTGTAAAGTTGTGACAATTTTTTAATATTAAGATTGCGACAATTTTCCCATAATAAAGTTGCGACTGCGACAATTTCCTCATTATAAATACGTGACTGTGACTGTAGCAGCCTATGGCGACTGTCTTTATCTGGCGAATTCACACCTATACGCAACAATTCGGACTTTAATGAACAACCCCCTTAAATCTGAAAGTGTAGAAAATAAGTTGGTACAGTGGGGAGAAAAAGTATTTAGTCAGTCACCAATAGTGCAAGTTCCACCACTTAA
>WMED01005045.1:7903-19985 GCA_019650415.1 Pipa parva
TGTATTGACTAGGGATGAGTGCGTGCGCGCTTGTATTGACTAGGGATGAGTGCGTGCGCGTTTGTATTGGCTAGGGATGAGTGTGTGCGCCTTTGTATTGGCTAGGGATGAGTGTGTGCGCCTTTGTATTGACTAGGGATGAGTGTGTGCGCGTTTGTATTGACTAGGGATGAGTGTGTGCGCGTTTGTATTCACTAGGGATGTACAGAGTTCAGTATTTGGCCAGAGTTTAGATTTTCAGAAGGAAAGCTCACCTGTTTATGCATAATAACAAGGAGATACCAAAAGATCTGTTAAAACTACTAGCTGGTCATCAGTGAATTGCTGTTTGTGCTCCTGCCAGTTATCATGATGAGTTCTCCTAAAATTAGATAGTGTTTTCTTCACAGTCATCTATAACAGAAAAAACAATCAATACCCAAGGAAACATTGTTCAGTTATATACTGAAACAAACTGAAGAATAAAATGCTAGGCCTATAAACTGGATTAATCATTTCCTCTAACTCACACAAATCTTGAGAAGCCAATAGGAGCAATGCACCCACTCAAACTTACTAGTCCCACTCTTGTGATTTCCCGTCCCTCCTGTGTGTGAACTTTAACTGCTACCAACTCCTGTAATCAAAATGACTGCACAAGCTATACTGACTGCACTGTCCTATCCCAACACTGCTCTAAACTGTTACACACAGCTCCTATTAAGGCCTGCATTGCTTATGGGACCTGCTGTCTCACTTTGCACAGGGATGTACTCTTTCAATCTTCCCAAATCAGGAATGTTTATTCCCTTAACTGCTGAATGTCATACAAGTATTTCTAATCATTTTTCCACAGTTTCTGTAGCCTTAATATGATCATTATAAGCAAGTAATACACATGGGCATTTCTAATCATACATTAGGCATATAGAAACTGTTGCATCTTGGCACAAAGTGTTACCTCTATAGGTTGAGGGTCATTCAAATGTGCACTAAGGTCCATTAGGAGTTGAGGCATCCATGTAGGTACATCATATGGACTTGATAAAATACATGCACTGAGTCCTAGCACACCAGCATGGCGTTTTACCAAATCTGAAAGGGATGAAAACATGATTAAACCTGGAGATATAAAGCATTAAAATAAATGAAGCAGTAAAAAGACATAAGGTTATGTGGATATACTTGTTGATCAAACTGATGGGACATTATGGACGTTCTAAAGTCAAGCATTTTTTCACCATTATTGCTTTTGTTAAAAGCCGTGAGAGATTACAGATGGTGCAGTTTTATTCTTCAGAGCTTGTTTGCACAGGATTACAAGGACACGTTTAACATTATTTATACAAAAGACTAGAACAGCTGCACATGATTTACCTCCAGAAGGTATTGTATCCACAGTCATGCCCGGGTCTCTTTTCCTTTTTTTAGGAAGCCTGGTTTTACAAAGCTCCTCAAAGTGTGCCTGCATGGCATCATCCATTTTAAGAAAGTTGCATTGCAACAGGCCACTAAGTGTTGTAGCAGCCATTTCTCTAACCTGTTGCAAAATGAAATGGGAAGTGTTGAACTACACAGAATTTTTACAAACATTGTATCTAGCTGTTACACAATTCAGGGAACCGGAGTTTCAGAACATGTATAATAGCAGATCCCTGTATTATTGTTTTTTTTTTTCCTTTGCAGATCCAGGAAGGTTTTACAGGGACTTCTGTTTATATAAACAGCAATACGGTTTTTTTAATAGGGACAGCTGGCAAATGTGTCATCTGGATCAAAAGTAAACCTCAAAACCTCCAAGGCAGATACATGGACAAAGAGTTAACATAGCAGACATCCGCTAACATCACATTTCTCTGTTTAGACTAGGGTCATACAAGTTTTTATAATGTTGTGCTTTTACTCCTGGTTAGGCCTGGTTCACAATAGTGTAATTGTGCTAGCGTATTTTAGGAAAGTGTCTCCTGAAAATACTATGGCAAATACAGGCACTAGAGGCACTTTCCTACTGTACTTACCAGACGCAGTGTGAACACTCCCTCGGCATTCGCAGCTCCTATCTGGCCGCATTCGGTGTGCGGCGTATATACGCGGGCAAAAATGCGATGGCCAGCATTCCATACGCAGCATATGCTAGTGTGGCTGGAAAAAGGTAAGTCCATGGGTTTACACGGCATGTCTTTTTGTTTTTATGCATGGCATATATACACCACACATAAAAACGCCAGTGGGAACCTAGCCTTAAAGTGCAGGGCCATGGTAATAAAGGGAGCAACAAAAAAGTATCAATCACTGCTAAAGATGTGTCAGCTTAAATATGATTTTTAAGGTTAAACTTCACACTAGCGCATTTATGCGCAAGCGTATTTACACCGCGCATAAAAGCTGCACTGGTAATAGCAAGCAATCTCATTAGGCGCCTCTGTGCTGTAATGCCATGCTTGAGGTACCTGTTGCTTGACATATGTTGCATTGTGAATTTACACAAAAATACAAAAACAAGCACTAAAGAAAGTAATGAATCCAAATAATTATTAGATTTAAATAAAGTAAAGGAAGAGGCCAATATGCTGCAAAACATATCACACAGCTGGCATTTTATAATGAGGTGCCACAAAAGCTGACCTCTGATAAAATTTCAGGGTCTGCATATTTCTGAAGACTCATCCAAATGTTTCTGTATGATGTACATCATGATGTTCTGGCCCCAGAAATCTGGGATATCAGTGGATGTTAAAGGGGTAATTTAGGGTCTGTGCAAAAGAGAACTACTAAACAAACTACTAAAAAAAGCTGTTCTACCATCATTGCTGGAAAGACCCTCAACCTACTAAAACTACCAAATTCCCTTTCAAATCTCTTAAAATATACTTTGCTTGCTTTCTTCAATTAAACAGTGGCCATGGTTTTCCTTCAGATCAGGACCTAACTCTGCTGATCACTGGATGCTCTCCCCAGTATGTAGACATCGTGGCAGCAGAGGAATAAGAAATGTGTTGAAACCAGCTAGGAAGTGATTACAATACACAGCAGAGATTTCCACAGAACATGTTACTTACTATCCATACTGACAGATACTAATAATAGCATATAATTATACAATCCTGATGTACAATGATTAACTGCTTTGGTGTTAAACAAGCAGTTGCTCAATTTTTTATTATTAGATTGATTTCAATTTAGTGTGAACTTTCTCAAGTTTTCTTTTATCCTCTAGGAGGAAAGAAGCACCTTGGAGTGTGCTACAGAGACTAAAAACGGACAATTGTAAAGGCTTCATACATTCCCCCAGTCTGCATATAGTGCTCATGCAGTGTTGTATCCCCCATATATTACCACTTGAGGTATAAATATTTTACAGGAGCAGTGCAGAGGCTGATTGGTTAGCACCGCTGCCTGGTAGTGCTGAGTTCACTTCATCTACATGGAGTTTTTATATTTCCCCTGTACTTGCTTGGGTTTCCTACCACAATCCAAAAATATACTATATAGGTTCAATGAAAACCTACTAAATTGGCCCTGTGTGCCTATTTCTGTATAGGGGTCCTAGATTGTAAGCCCCATGGGGCAGGGACTGAAGTGAATAATGAATCTCTGTAAACAATATAATACAAAAATAACTTACAGTTAAATCCTTTTCTCAGGAGTTAGGACACTGCAAGGATCTGAATAAGATCCTCCCACTTTCCTTTTTATCACTGCCTCTTCCCCATCTCATTTAGTTGTGATTGCCAGCGACTGCACAGGCAAAATATAAAAATGTTGCTAATAACTTGAATAAAACAGTAATACTGTAGCCCAACTATAACATTATATAACAAAACAATATTGCAGGGAGAGAAGTCCTATGTCCCCCTATGACTGATTAAGAGAAACTGATTTAACATTAAGTAGAAATATATTTTTCTGTTACGTCAAGGACACAGGAACACTGGAATGTTCCAAAGTGTCCCAAGTAGGGTGGGTCCATATGGAAGTGTGAATTTGGTAAAATTTTGCAAAAATATGCAAAGATGACCAGGTAGCCACCTTGCACAGCTGTTCTTCAGCCACCAGATTTCTTAAGGCTCAAGTAGTACTTGCCACCCTGGTGGAATGGGTCTTAATAGTGGGTCTTAGTTACATACGCCCTACAAATTGTCTCCTTGATCCAGCAGGCAAGAGAAGCTTTAGAATATGCCCTTCTTCACCGCAGAACCCCAGGAAACACAAAGAGGTTGTCACACAGCATGAAGTCCTGAGAACGGGAAATGTAGAATTTCAAAGACAGGACCACGTCAAGGGCATGAAAATGCGTCTCACTGTGGGATTGATGCCAAAGACAAAAGGATGAAAGGACCATCTCTTTGTTAATGGGGAATGCCTATGCTACCTTAAGTATGAAGGTGGGAGGAGTGCGGAGTAGGACTTTGCCATTATGCAAGATCAAGAAGGGAGAGCTTGGATAAAAGGTCTCCCAATTCTGAAATCTGACAAGCTGAAGTGATAGCTACCATAAAGATGCATTTCCAGGTAAAGCTATGTTATGTCGATGGATGCCATTGGTTCAAAGAGGGGATCAAACAAGGCTGAGTGAACCAGGTTGAGGTTCCAATGAGGAACAGGTTAGTGAAAAGGGGGTCTTACATACACTACCCTCTGGAGAAAGTTGCATGCATTTGGCATGAGGGCTGGAAAAGAATGGACAAAGCAGACACTTTTGAGCCAGTTGAAGCCAAGCTCCTTATCCAAACCCTGTAGGAGGAATGCTACCAACAGGGGAAGATTACAGATTCCAATTGTGAAGGCTTGCAAGCCTTGATTATAGTTGCAAAAAAAGCATCCAAAAATCCTTTGTCCCTTAGTATTTTGGATTCCAACGTTATACCTTTTAGGTGAACAGATCTGAGACAAGATACATGGTGGGACCTTGCTGAAGGAGGTCGGGCCTGGATGGAAGATGAATGGGACTTCATCTTCCCATTGGCTGACTATTATTACAGCTGAACAGCTGTCTCTCTTGAGTTTCTGCAACTGAGGAATCATGGCTATTGGATGGAAAATGTATGATAGAGAATAGGACCACATGCATGTCATTGAGTATATACCTTCTGTCAGAGGATACCTGAATCTCACTAGTAACCTTGGAACTTTGTAGTTGCTCCTTGTCACCCTATGTTTCACTATGGAGAGACCCCACTGTTGGGTAATCCATGAAAAGATTTCTGGATGTAGTTCTTATTCCCCTTGGTCTAGAGTATGGTGACTGAGGAAGTCTGCCTCACAGTTTACCAGACCTCAGACCTGGAATGAAAACCGCCAAGATCTGGGGAAAGGAGTCTTTGGCCCCCTGTGAGATTTTTGCCATTTCTCTTTAAGCCGTTTCACTTCTTGTTCTGCCCTGTTGATTGATGTCTACCCCTGTGGTGGCATTGTCAGACTGAATTCAAACTAGATGGCTGAGAAATAGCCGAGCGCAATGCAGCAAGGCTGGATATTCTTCCCCGAGTTTCAGGATATTGGTGGTGTCGATTTATAAGACCATTCGCCTGGGGCTGAAGCTCCCCGGAAAACTGCGACCCAGCCAGATAACTGGCATTGGCAGTGGTAACCTCTTTTCTGATGCCACAGAATATGTCCTTAGAGGGGGCGCAAGTGAAATTGAGCATAGGGAATGATCTCAATAGTGGACACCATGACACATAATGTGAGCATGCAGGGGCGCATGGATGATAATTTTGGTATTGAAGGTCTTTAACCACTGTCCTTATCTTTTCTACTTTTTCTGAAGATAGGAATACTCTGGAGACTGGAGTTGAAATGCACACCAACGAAAATAATTTGATGGCTGGGTTGCTGAGATGACTTTTGAAGGATGATGGTGCATTGTCAGGATTGTCATGGTGGTTTGGATTGCCAAAAGTACTTCTGTGTGAGAGGAGGCTTTTATGAGAAGATAGTCAGGGCAGGGAGTTATGTGGACCCCTAGAAAATGTAAATGGGCTGTGACTGCATTGAGGATAGGCCGAATGGTAGACCTACAAATTGTAAGTGTTGGTTCTAGAAAGGGGACCGAAGATACCTTTGGCAAAGTTGGTAAATTGGGACATGGAGATACGAGTCATTTATGCGTCAAATTAATGTTACACACGCTAAGTAGAAAACTCTAGTTATCTTCATATCAATGGGTTTTACACTTTTGTAATAAAAGGGTTAAATATTCAGAAAATTATTCATAATACTAAACAGCAGCCATATTTCTTAATAAGTACTTATTGTTACAAGTAAAACGTATACAAAATGGTTAATCTGTTTACTGAAGAGGCAGGGATCAACACTGCATTTAATGTTTTGTATTATTGTAAATTATATCCTTGAACACAAAGTTCTAAAGATGAACAAAGAGGTAAGTGTAGCTGCAAAGTGCTGGATTAATTATACCAAGCATCTTGACAATAAGCTCATTTGCACATCCATAGCACATTATTAAAATATGATCAAACTGATTAGGAATTATGAAAGACTTGGGAGGGAATTCAGCATGCAGCAAAGTGAGCTCCGAAGTGTTCAGCTCACTTCGCAAATGGTATTATGCGCATGCTGATGTCCTGCGCGCGGACATCAGCATGCACATTAAAGGGATTCCCGTCTTGGCGAGGCAACTCTTTTGGTCTTGCCAAGATAGGAATCCCTTTAATGTGCATGCTGATGTCTGCGCACAGGACATCAGCATGCGCATAATACAATTTGCGAAGCGAGCCGAACGCTTTGGAGCTCACTTCGCTGCATGCTGAATTCCCCCCTTGGAGAGCAAAGTATGGCAGAAATTCTACTGGCAACTTATAGGTCACTCGGGGACCACGCTAATTAATGAAACATGAAGCACTAACGGGAAAAGAAGAATGGAGGAAATCTCGGTTGCAAAATGAGCACACTCACTGGGGAGCTGAGCATTTAGAATTCTGTTTTCTGCAAAAAAAAATTATTTTCTGTACAAAATTACACCACAAATGGGATACTCGCAACTAATTAAAATATGGGAGTGAATGTGTGTGAATATAACTATATTGAGTGGACAGGTCTGTAAATATAAATTAGACATATATATTTTAAAAATTATAGAAATTAAGTATACAGATAAGCAGCATGGCAATTTTGTAAGTAGTAATTTTACACTTTTGTATGCAATTCAGCTGTATCATTGTGTTGTGCAGACAACTTATGGATAGAATAATGTGCCCAATTAGGCATGCTAAATACCTGCCAGACTGTATTTAGATAAAGAGTCCTTTTAGTCTGGCAGGGCGGGGTTACCCTGCAGCTGGCTGAGCTCTGCAGGGACTTAGAAGCCCCAACTAATGCTTTTTGTACATCTTAGTATAACATACAAATCAGCACGAGATTAGAGGGCTGAGGGGGCGGTCATAAGCAGATCTGGAGTTCTCTGCTTAGGTGTAAATCAGGATTCTGGGAGCCTTCCTAAGTGGGATGTTCAGCTAGTCACAGGCTTTGAGCTTATGGACTAAAGCAGCGGCTCTCAACCTTTTCGGGGTGGCGATCCCTGGTGCTGACGTCACCGTGCCGCGCGTGATGACGTTTCGGCCGAACATCATCATGTACGCGCGTCACGTGGTGACGTTTTCGGCCAACGTCACCCCGCAGGAACCCTTATAAGAAGGGTTCCTGCGGGCACTTCCGGGTGCTGGAGCGGTTCTAGACCCCAGTGGGATGGCGTCACGACACACAGGTTGAGAACCGCTGGACTAAAGGCTCAATTAACCCTCTCCCACAGTTTGTCTCATACTGCAATTTGGTGGATTGTTTAACTGCATTATTGTAATTCACAATTGAACAACTGTTGACATCCATATCGATGTCAAACAAATTACATCTGTAGCAGTTTGTGACTTTGTAGTTTAACAATGTTGCTTTACTGATAATATCTAACTGTATAGCACCAATCTGTTACTTTTTGGCTTTGATGTTGGATTGATTAAATTCCATTTCTTTGTTCGTCTGTGATTTTTTGATGTTAGGATGACAAAATGATGACATTTTGCTATGATGTACCAGTTTCTGTATAAATTTTTCATTCTCAAGTTTTTTGTTTCATACTGTGGCTGAGGAAGAGACACAAGTAGTCTGGAAAGCTTGCATTTTTCATCTATCCATTAGCCAATAAAAGGTATCACTTATACTCTACTTGTCTCTGCTTGTAACTATTGCGAACACTGTGCTAAACTCTATAAGCTGTGACCTTAGCGACCCTTTATTAATGTGAACATTAACATTTTAGTGAAATTATTGTTAAACAATAACACTCATAATAGATTTCACCCTACTACTTGCCTTTTAGGAATACTTGATGAACATCTTCATACTAAAATTCTAACATTTGTCAGGTTGATTTTTTCTTTGTCAAAAGAGGTATGTCCTGGACGCATCCTTGGACACTCACATTAAAGTCCTGCATAAATAAAGCTCTTCCTTTCTTCACCAGGTCTTAATCCCTCACATTCTAAAATACCATTTTTTTTAAAATTATCACTTATACAAATCTCTGTCTCATTAATTAACACACAGACAAAATGTCAGTTAATAATACCTTACCTTTAAGAATCTTCTCACCCTGGTAGAATGCCTATTTTAATGCTGTTATATAGGTTTCTAATTTGTCCATTGTATTTCTATGCTTAACATATAAAGCTGCAGCAATAGCTCAGATTCATTTTGGTTAAACAATTACCTACTTAAAAACAAACAAACAAAAAAAAAACACCAAATGGGAAACCAATCAGGCCACTTTTGCACTGTTTTACAAATGGGTCAGTTGATGTCACTTTTACACTATACTTGCATGCATCCGATAGTAAAGAACTATCTAATTTGCATCTGATATGAATTAATTGCATGGAAAACAATACAATTTCATTGATTCTATCATGGAATTTAAATTTGGCAGAGGAATGTGCTTTTAAAGTGATACTGAAACCCATGGGTTTTACTTACCATTCTAAAGAATTCTGAAAGTTACCTATAAGTCATGTTTTCAAAGTTTGTGGCTTCTGTGAGCTAAAAATCATACCTGATTTCTGTCATGTATAGATTTGTTCTGAACCAGAAATCAATGAGTAACGTTTGGTAAACTTAATTTTCGAGCTGCATTGATAAAGAAATGTAAAAGCCAAAATAAAAATGTTTACCTCCAGTTGCTCATCTGCCATTAGTTGTAGGACCAGCCACCTGACATCATGCACCGTCTCTTCATTTTGAAGGAAAATAAAAAGATTATAGAATACCATTGTCTGGAGGTAGGTCAGAATAGTGTATCTAGCATGCCAGGAGATGATTCTTGATGTCTATGGATGACAAGAAATATCAGCGGATAACAATAATTCAAACGTAAACAATACTCTCATAACAGACTATCACAAATAGAAAAATACTTTTATCAGTTGATTTTTTTTTTTTTTTTTAGTAAACATCACTACAGAGTGAGCAACTCACTCTAACTTGGTTTGTAATTTCCACTATGTACCAACAGAACAGGAAGTACAGAAAAACATACAACCTGGTAGACTCCAGTCCTCCACAGGAGTTAGCACATCATGATTCAGTAAGCCACAATGCAAATCATAATAAACACAAGACGCTCAACTGCACATTTAGAGGAAAATACACATTTATTGTGGAGTGAAAAAAAAAACATGAAATTTTGGATGGTATTGGATGAAGGTAGGTTAACACCACGCCAACTAGGCAGTAAATGGGTTTTTTCCCCTAAATATGCAGTTTAGCGCACTGTTTACAATACGAACAGAATAGGAAGTACAATTCTCCCTACACTATCTGTCCCTACTAGCTGTAGGAGACTCGCTTATTCTCCTGCAAATGGGAACACAATGCAAGCATAGCATAGGAACTGCAGTAGGAATTCACAAAAGTAATCACTAAGTAAAAGCGAGCTATTAAAAAAAAAAATCCACTTAGCACTGGACAAGGGAATTAATCAATTTATCAAGGGTATTTGAGTTATCTGAGGTCTTGAAGTAAGATTTATTCGCAGTCACAACAATTACCCCGGGATCAAAACATTATACTAAATTTGAATAGATCAAATAGCACTCCAGATACAAATAAAATATCTGCATGTTAAACGGTATACAATTTTCTCTTAAACTAGCTATTAAAAAGTGTAAAATTTAAAGTACATTTGCATTTTATTACCACTGCAATAATAATACAAACAAACAATGAAAAAGAACAACTAAACACTCACTTGCTTGAGTACATTAAGTACCAGAGGCACTTGCTCAGGGTACAGCAGACCCTGTGACATTAGGGATAAGCACGTTTTTGCATCTCTTTTCAACTCATCATAATTGGTGTCATTTTCAACTGGTGCAATCTGAACAAAATATAGAGCAAGATTAAAAAAAAAAGTGCATAGGTTAGATGCAATAAGAATGATGCTCATGAACTAAAATTCCGAATTTGGTATCGATGCTGCATATAATCCATATGGAAAGTAATTGCTTTAAAGGAAAAATGTGAAAATATAAAATACTAAATTGTCGCAGCTGACAAATGTTTTTACAAAGTTTTTTTTCTCCTTATATTGAGGAGTCTAGTGTTTTTCTATTGTTTCTTGGGCTTAACATTCACCCGTCCCCTCCCCATGAAACCAAGTCAACGTTGTAGGAAAATTATGAACCAGTAGTCAGAAAGTCTCCACCGACTACGATATAACTTATAATAAAGAGATATTCCATGATTCCAATTATTTACAAATCCCAGCATTCAATCTTCTCACTGAGGCAGTGGTATTGGAGTCTGCTGAGGAATGCATAGATGCTTCAATGCAGGTCATCACCAGACTGGATCCACAGGAATCATCAAAAAAATAAAAAAACCTTGTCCAACGAGGCACAAATTATTTATTTATTTTTTTTACAGTCTGGAAAACAAGGTTTTGTCACAAACTGTTTCAGGTAAAATTTTTAAAGGACATGGCTTTCTAAGGCCTCAAAAGGACCTGGGTTTAACACATACATTGGCTTGCTTCCCAGTGGAAGACAGTAAGTTAAATAGTGAATATCTTTACTAATACTTTTAGATGGATACAAAAATGCTTCATTGTCCCCTTCTAGAAAATCATTGTTTTTTTTTTTTTATCATGTCAAAATGCATACAGACTCCATCATACAATTCTACACAAACTATATAAATGTCTTAAATGCATGACTGGAAAATGAACATACAATGATTTAAAGGTTATATTACATTCTGGTATAATAAGGCACGTTTCAGTTGATCTACAAATGGCATGATATCTATGACTGATGCATGAACAAACCTTAAAAAGCAATGGTAAGAGTTGAATTTGCTCTGGTACGGCTATGCAAAAGGACCTCCCAGCACTTGCCATTATCCATTTTAAAACTAAGAGAAAACAGATGTATTGATTAGCTCAGCTGATAAACTTCCATTCTGTAAGCAATTTAACAGAAAATTACAAATAATTTATATATTAACAGATATAATTGCACTCTTTATTTTGACAAAATAAGATTTATTGGCATGTAAACTCTATATACAATATGTACACTGAACAGTTAAAACCTACAAATAAAGTAACTGTGTTGAAATTTGACTTCGTGAGCTTTAAAAAAAAAACAAGCAAAAAAAAAAACAAGAAAAATAAGTAGTTTCAATAGTTACAACCTGGTTTTGTATGACTGGATTCAGATGTGTTAACATCATATTTAAAGGGTAAGTAAAGTTATTGACCAAACTATACATATACATTAGATTTATAAAGTATAAAGATAAACTTGAACATTTAAAAGTAAAAATGATTTTTTTTTTTTGAGTTCTCACCTCTTAATCAAGCTGCATTAATGCTAGAGCCTCTCTCTGTAACTTTCTCTTTCTGGTTAGTGAGCAGAAGCCCCCTCCCCCAAATGAGGTCACACAATGACTCATTCTGCTAGTGCTTGTTTAGTAATCTGATACTTTCCTTTCACTGAACAAGCCCTGCAGCATTGAATTCCGACCAGACAGTGTCGGGTTTTTAAGACAGAGAATGCGAGGGGTGGGGGCATGTTCTCATACTCTACAGGAA
>WMED01005046.1:0-19985 GCA_019650415.1 Pipa parva
ACATGATATTAAATTTGAGGTCTGAAAAATGATTTGTAAAGTGGTAGAACTCTGTCATGTGCATCCATGTCCATTTTGACAAATCCAATGATTCTGTTTCCCTTGGCAACAGCTTCTTGACACTGGTTACTACAGTTAAGTTTATAAGATTATTGTCAACTAAAATTCCTTTCATATGACAGTTTTGACCCGTATTTTACCAATTTTATAAGTAATCTTGACATGTATTTTACCTTCTGTTAGATTAACAGAGTTACATTTCAATAGCCACTTTTCTGCCCAAGACTCCAGTTTATCCAGGTCAATTTGTAGTAAGGTACTGTCCTCCTTTGCGTTAATTACTTTACACAATTTAGTATCACCTGCTAAAATTGACTGCAACATTTTCATTTGACAGTTTACCATCAACTCTACTGAATATGATGTTCGATACACCTGCAGCTGACTACCTTCTAAAGTGGATTAAAGTGTGCTGAGTCTTTTCAAACAGAACCTACAGGGGCTGAACTAACTGGTGTGAAATTGAACTTTGTCAGAGAAATAACAATAGAAATGTACAGTATAACTGTACTTTCAATCTAAGTAATTTAGCAAGAACTTACAAGTATAAAATGGAACTTCACTGTGAATATGCATATATTACAAACCTTGATTATGATGAGAGTCTCTGTAGCAATCCTAGAAGGTGTCTTCATTTTGTCACAGCAAGAACATATAGATACATAGCCCCAACACAATACCTGCACTTGGTAAGGGATGAAATAGTTACCTTGTTTTACTGGTTCAGGTAGATGAGGTTGAACTAATGTGTAACCCTTCAGTTTAAGATTCCTTCTCATTTGCATAAGGTCAAGTTTAAAGGTTTCCCCTTTTCAATAGTAATGGTGTAATCTATGTTCTTGTATACATTACTGTAACTCCATATAAATAAGCGATACGGTAATAGGTTTCAACCAACCATGATCTGCAGATCTTTGTAGGGTTCTGGATTGTAGTTATGCTCAATTCTATTTTGATCACAAACGTTCCAGATCAACCCATTAAAGTAATCAGTTACAAAAAGGAAAAAGAGGTGTATTTTTTTTTATAAACATTCCCTTCAAAAATGGTTTAAATATTATTGAATTACACATTAGATGTATACAGTATACCTATAGCAGGTCTGATTAAATACTATGAATTCTTGCAAACTGTTCATTATTATTATGTATGCAGATGCTTAGGGGCATAACAATAGGGATTGCAGCACCTCTACAGCGCTGCAGTATCTGTGCCCAGTGCCGCTGCGCCCCCCTCCGATCCTAATAAGTCTCCATTTTTGGTCCTTGGAAGTGGTGCTGTGGGGGGCTCCAGTGCTGATTCTGCACCAAGACCTGGTGATCTGTAGTTCCACTACTGCAGATGCTGAACTGCTAATTTGTAATCATTTCCAGTTATAACTAAATTGGCATGCAGCTTAATGAGATGTTTAGTCAACGCTACCGCTTTCACCCTAAACATCTAAAATTTCCATACTGCATAGATGATAATAAATTAGTTCAGCTGTGTACTGCAGGGCTGCAGAAAAACCAGTGCAGTCTGCATCAGAGCCATGCTAAACACGCAAGATGTGCTGTACATGTGCTGTACAAATATGGGTCCAATAAGTGTTAAACAGTAAACATTTCTAACAATAAATTGAGGAAGAGAGTCACACTGATTAGCAACACCCCAAAAACCTATTGTTATACCCACTAATCATTATTCCTGCAGTTTCTACAATTCTCTGTGGATAAAGGCAACCCAGTGCCTGTTATGTTGCCTATCTATTCTAAGATATAGACTGTTTTTTGGTAGATTTACATATCCCCTCTGTTTTAGAGGTGCACAATTTCGGATCCATGGATTTTTGGTGCAATCTCTATTAATGGAACATTTACTGAACAATGCAGTATCTTTACTTACACCAAAATAGAACAGCCCAAAGCATCAAACAGAATAAACAATTCAAATCAGCTCATTCTCTGCAGGTTAGGGTATCCACCTTCAAACCTTTTAAACAATACCCTACCTCTCTCACCATAGGCATCCGCAGGTGAAAATTCAGAGGGAAGAGGTTGTGTGATGTCATTGTTATATGATATCATAACATCACTGTCATGTGGTGCATCGGGCCAATCAAAAACATGATATGCTGGGGCAGGAAGAAAGCCATGGGTTGGTGGGAAGTGCCCCCCTTTGAAACCTCCTGTGGATACCCATGCCTCTGACTGCTTATTAGAACCTCAGATTGTACTGTACCATGTTTGTATTCCAGTTTTGAATCTGAAATATCTGCCTTTTGTCATGACTTATAGTTGCAACTGCAACAAAAAGCAACATCTACCACAAAATCAGTCCAGTCTCTAACAAATCCTTCACTGAGATAACAATAGAGGATTACCTTCTCATTCTTTTGAGGTTCTCAGCATCTTATGGAATCTATCAGCAACACATGGCACACAACATAGCTTTCTGGCTTGTCTTTAAACCACTCCAGCTCACAGCAGAAACACTTCTTCTCTTTAACTAGTTTATTAGCTGCAGCAGAATCTCCAAGGTCCAAGGCACAAAATTATTCTTTGTTCCATCATAGCTTCATACTGGTCTTGTCCTGCCAGACTTTTACTATTTGTTCTCCAGTGATGATAGATTTGGGTCTGGCAATAAACTCTCAGCACCAAAGTGACAGTATCCAATTGCAGTGCTCCTGGAATAAACTCCATGGGGAGATCTCATGAGCAGCTATTTTAATGGGGGGGTCAACCTTGACTTATCATCATAATTATTATTAGCAGTAGTTCTTACTATCACTTTCATTCAACTCATTGGTTCTACAACATTGGAAATGTTTGTCTGTTTGCTTCTTACATTGTTTACCATTCTGCAAGATCTTTGATCAATGAATATTATGCAGTATAACTGGGATCACTGGACACTAAATACATTATTACTCTGCTCTTATATCTGGTTTAGTGTTTTGTGTACATGTAGGATTGCTCCAAGCATTTTGTTTAGTTGCAATGTGTATTGCTCTGTAGTAGTGAAAACTGCTTCTCTCATCACAGAATAACTATAAAAAGATCAGATAATTTGAATGCACCCATAAACTCATTTTGTTACAGGGCATGCAAGAGGTTTGCAGGCAGCAGTGGGGGTGAGGTGCCTTCTGGATCCCCACCCCACTCCACCAGAATGCACCAAAATATAGTGTACACTTACCACTGATTCATAGGCATTTAGTCTAGGCTTTGGAGTGAACTGGATCATGAACCACACAGCAGTTTAGTTACATGATCCATACATGAGCTGTCATCTCATCCTTTTAAATATAGATAAAATAATGCAGTGAGAAGTTGTGCTGAAACCTTTTCTCTGCCACATTAGAAATATTCATATGGGCCAATAACATAGCACATGCTTGTAACACAGGTATTGAATGGTAAACTTCCCATGTCAGATGTTAAGAGTGAAAAGTATAATATTTTCCAGCTTGATGCCAACCTTGTAGCCATAGGCAACTGTGGCAAGTAGTATCACTGAAAAAGAAAATTGCTATTTGAATGGAATTGGTATGGTAATTATTCCTAAACAGAACATTTGTGAAAATGTTATCTTTATCTGTGAAGTTGAATTTACAATTTTTATTGTTATTTGTTGTTTTCAGAATCAGACTGGCCCACTGGAGGACCAGAGGATTCTCCAACAGGCCCCAGTAGTAGTGGTTCTGGGGGCCCCTGGAGCCCTCACTGACAGGATCCTGAGCAGGCCCATCCAGCAGCTGATATCTTCTCCTCTCTCACTGGCCTTTTGAGTGACATCACACATCCAGACAGGGAGGGGCCTCCTGTTTGCCCAGTCTGACCCTGGTTGTTTCTCTTTCTCTCTGTTGGAGTCACCTATGATTATATACAGGGCTGGTTTTAGCTATGGACGATGTGGGCGACTGCCCAGGGCGCAATCTATTTGAAAGGAGCTGTCGCCCACATCACCCATAGCTAAACTCACCTCCTCCAATGTTCCAGTGATGTACCTCCTCTAAACGCTTCTCCACAATGAGGGAAGTTGAATACGACGGCGCTCCTTGGCTGCTTCAGGTCTTGTTGGCTGTACTCGCTTTGGATTCGGCAACTGCCGACAAGACCCAAAGCATCTAAGGAGCGCTGTTGCATTCAATTTACCTCATTGTGGAGAAGCACTTAGAGGAGGTGCAAAACTGGAGGAGGTGAGTGAGGGGCGTAGGGCAGGGGAGGGAGCGAGTCAAAGGGGGGGTGCGGGGCAGGAGGGTGTCGCGTTCCATTGGAAAAAATAGAACTAGGAACTCAAGAAAGAGAAACTAACTGAAAATAATACAAATAAGAAATTCATCTTCAAAGATAACATTTTTACCAGTACTATGTAGGAATAACTGCCATGCCAGTCCAAAAATTTATATATATATATATATACGGTATATATATGTGTGTGTGTGTGTGTGTGTTGCTGGTGATTTCAAGAAGAACTAAAACTGCCACCAATGCACTAAAACAAAAAAAATAGTAACAGAATTAAACACTCTTACTACCTTTTGTAGTAAAGTTTAATATGGTGTACCTGGTAAGGGCTGCCATCTTGGATTCCGCTCTACCATCAGTGAAAGAACATTGCATCAGCTGACTGACCCTGCTTGTCAACAATGATACGACCATGACATATTCCAGAGGCTAGTTTACAGAAGGTAGGGGTTTGGAGACAAAAAAATGAATAGGATACAATTAAATCATAGGGACTGAGTAGGGGAATGAAGAGACAAGAAGAAAACCACTAGTTTTGTGGGCCCCTGATCTCTTTGTGGATCCCAGCACTATAATTCAACACCGATGACACAAAGTTTCAGCTTTGGACTGGGATACTTGGGTCCCAACAGAAAAACTGAGAACAATGGCCCATGTACCTTCTGTCAACATTTATCTCTATCTTATAGTGAGATAGAGAGTCGAATCGGTATTGGGAAGAAAGAGATAATCCCTAGCAGGACTGGTAAGTCTGCTCCAAACAAATAAATAAAGTGCTTCTGTAGAAGAAAGAGAGGTCAAGGCTCCTCTGAGATTTTTTTCAATGTCCCAGGGATCCAGTCTGAATTTTTTGGTGTTAGCGTAAAGGATGATTTTCCTGCTTCTTCTTTTAACAAAACTGCAGTCCATCTTGCTTTATGACTGTGATATGAGTTATCAGAATTACATAAAAATATAGTCCTATAGCCTGCCACTGGCTATGGTTCTGTAAAGCATCAGATCCCATACCTGTCCTCAAACTGGTCCAAAGATAATCTTGGTATCTGCAGAGCAACACAGATGGATATCTCAGAATTTCCCATCACTTATCATCATGTGTTGCGGCACAGATATCCATAAAATATGCATCATTGCTCAGGTCTGAAAACAGGTTGAAGAATTTTTGCTGCAAAGGAATCATTGTTTTCATCAGTGCGACTTGGTGAGCTTATTAACACAATACTTTAGAAAAAAGACCTGCACAAATGTAAACAAACCTTAGAGCAATGGCAGATGAGACATTTTGATGCTGGCAGTAAAAACAGGAAAAAACACTGAAAAAATGCTATTGATTTCAGTTATGACTGCATAATACTGCTTTGGTACTTTTACGTAAGTGGTAACCACGACAAAGTGCATTTGCTGCCATCTGGATTTCCCACCTGAAGCATCTGGAATGTTATTACTTTTTCTCTAACAATTTTCTGTAAACTACAGGTTTAAATGTTCCTTACCCCATCACTCCATTGTTCTCAATGAAGCCAGCAGTGTTCTCTGTGAAGCAAGCAGCTAGAGTAATAATTTATACAATTACCAGCCAATCAGAATTGCAGTTCTATCAGAATTTCCCCAGAGAAGGCATTCTTCACAGAATTTAATGAAACAACATCCCTATTGATCAAGAAAAAATAGCACATTCCATTAATATATAAGGGGCATGTTCCAATCAAGCATGCAGTGAAGGAATATTCTATTTACACAAAATGTTTATCCATGCCTATGGCTATATCAATGTTAGAAACCCTCTCTGTTTCTTTTACATTAATTTTAAACAATTATTATTTTTGTTCAACAGGCAGTGAAATTTTTTTTTATCATTTGGCATATATTTAATATCTATATGGCTTTAAAAACACAATGTTTTCTTTAAAGGTAATTATATTATCTAGGTTTTTTACATTTTGTAAAATAGTTTGTTATATATGCACATGACAGCTATTCCATTTGTAAAAGATTCATATCTGGATTTACTAGCATTGCCATCTTTATCATTTTAAATCAGACACACACAGAATGCAGTAATGATTAGTATGTGTATATATATATATATATATATATATATATATATATATATATAATTTTATTTATAAAGCACCACAAATTTATGCAGCGCTGCACAATTCAGCAATACAAGTAGAATAGAGTCATTGGAAAAGTGCATTAAACAATACAAGTAAAATATCACAAGGATACTTAAGGGCAAAATTTAATAAGCTCAGAAAAGCCCGATTTCACTTTTCTGAACTTATTCCCACAAGATCTCGTAACTTTTCTCGTGGTAAATATCACAAGATTTTTCCGATTGATATTTATCGACAGATATTTTTAATTGAGTTTTTCAATCTCGATTTTTTGATAGAAAGGCAGTCATACTACTAATATAAAGTGTACTACTAATGTAAAGTGTACTACTAATGTAAAGTGTACTACTAATGTAAAGTGTACTAATAATATAAAGTGTACTACTAATATAAAGTATACTACTAATGTAAAGTGTACTACTAATGTAAAGTGTACTACTAATATAAAGTGTACCATTAATGTAAAGTGTACTACTAATATAAAGTATACTACTAAGTTAAAGTATACTACTAATGTAAAGTGTACTACTAATGTAAAGTGTACTACTAATATAAAGTGTACCACTAATGTAAAGTATACTACTAATGTAAGGTGTACTACCAATGTAAGGTGTACTACTAATATAAAGTGTACCACTAATGTAAAGTATACTACTAATGTAAGGTGTACTACTAATGTAAGGTGTACTACTAATGTAAAGTGTACTACTAATATAAAGTATACTACTAATGTAAAGTGTACTACTAATATAAAGTGTACCACTAATGTAAAGTATACTACTAATGTAAAGTGTACTACTAATGTAAAGTGTACTACTAATGTAACATTTACTACTAATGAAAAGTGTACTACTAATGTAAGGTGTACTACTAATGTAAAGTGTACTACTAATGTAAGGTGTACTACTAATATAAAGTATACTAGTAATGTAAAGTGTACTACTAATGTAACGTGTACTACTAATGTAAAGTGTACTACTAATGTAAGGTGTACTACTAATGTAAAGTGTACTACTAATGTTAGGTGTACTACTAATATAAAGTATACTACTAATGTAAAGTGTGCAACTAATATAAAGTGTACCACTAATGTAAAGTATACTACTAATGTAAAGTGTACTACTAATGTAAAGTGTACTACTAATGTAAAGTATACTACTAATGTAAAGTTTACTACTAATGTAAAGTGTACTTCTAATGTAAAGTGTACCACTAATGTAAGCTGTACTACTAATGTAAAGTGTACTACTAATGTAAAGTACGGCTACCTTTCCATCAAAAAATTTGATTGAAAAACTCGATGGAAAAGTTTCGGTCAGTAAATATTGATTGAAAACATTGAGCGATTTTTACCACACGACCAGCTGAGATGTTCTCGGGACAAAGTCGGAAAAGCGAAATCGAGCTTTTCTGAGTTTATTAAATTTCGCCCGGTCCTTAGTATCATCACAAAGTAGTAGTCATCTACTTAGCTGTATGCTGCATGGCTGGTTAAAACTAACATACATGTATCCGAGTGGATCACTAGTCACCATATGCAGTATGTTGATTTCATATGTGTCCAGTGTAAAATCACTAAGGGCAGCAACTGTGGAACAAGAGTAAAAAGTATACATTTTGGGGGATATTTCTAAAAGTCAAAAAAGTTTCGATACTGATATATCTTTAAATAGGTTGAAAGTATGGATATCACCGATATCGCTATTTATTAAGCCCCTACAAACATTTTTTTTCTACGAAAAGCGCTTGCCCAGTTGAGGGTAGAGAAAACCCATATTTCACTAGGGAGATGTTTTTGAACATTTTTCATCCCCGTCAAAAAGATTGGCGATATCGAAGGAAAAGGAGCGCCGCTGAAAGTAATATGAAGTTTAGTAGTATTAATGCATCAATATTTATCGATAACGATATTTTTCAATATCGACAAATTTTATTCACCGCTACATAAATTGAAGGAAATTGAAAATGAAGCAAAAATTTTTTAAAAAAATGATGATATCACGGCAAAAAAACAAACAAACATTGAAATGGATTGAATAGCGGTGAAAAGGTCGAAATGGCCTTTAGAAATATTCCCCACGTCTGTATTTCTAAAACCTTTCATGAAAAAAATAGTATCGTTTTTCCTTTAACTCATTTATTTTAGAGATATTTTTAAGTATCGCTAACATCAAACATATAAAAAGACACAAACCCAATTGCCCTTAACAAACAACAGTTTCATGAAAGAATTTCCTCTAATAATGTCTGAGGGTAGAGTTCACCAACCTGGTGTTAGAGCTAAAACTGCTATTCTAACCAACGATATTCTGATGCCCACTTTACAAAGCATTTACTTTAATACCTTTAAAAGATTTCATATTTTTATTTCTTCACATGAAATTATAGAAAAAAAAATAGTCCTTGCCATGAATAAAAATTGGCGTTATTCTATTGAGTAGAGTAATATAATTTAGCAAACACAATGCATTATGGGCCATATTTACTAAGACCTATGTCACAATATCGATTGATTTAACCCCATATCGCTGTCAATTTTTGTTTCCCTGTACTTTTCGATTTTCCTAATTTACAAAGGAACAGTAACAATGTTTCCCCATCTAAATAAATCATTATGGATATATATTAACAGGGGGAAACTTTGCAATACTTTTCTATGAGGGTTTATGAGGGTATATTGATGTCTCTTTTGATAGACTTAGGCTAAATGACAGGACCACCTCCATAGGGAATAATGGGTTTATGCCAGCCTGAGGGTAGAGAATTCTTTAGGATGATAAAAATATTTTTGTACAGTTTAGTAAATAGGAGAGAACAATTATATTGTTAAATATTGGCTGTTTCTCCTGCATTTAATGGTCAAAAAACCTGTTTGACTTTAGTAAATGTGCCCACATTGTGAATTGACTGGCTTTCGACAACTGAAACAATGGACACACTGATTCCAGGCATAGAAAAAAATAAATGAAAAGGCACATTAACAATTAATATCACAAAATGGCAGATTCTAGAACAAACCAAATGCCAGCATAATGGTTTTCGTAGTATTAGAACTTTTTTCATAACACTAGATTGAAAAATGACTCTGATTCACAAACAAAACAGTCTATTCTAAATAATTACTTATTAAAGGACAGTTTCAGATCTTTATTTTTATTTATAACACCTTTTCTTGCCTAACACCAGCTTTCTAATTATAATCCCAGGGGGAATTTGATCAATTTTGCTCCATTTTACAGAATCTGGTGTTAATTAACACCTGCATAAAAAGATGTCTTTAGACCAAAAGCCTTACACCAATTTGTCAAAGGGAAAATAATTAATGCGTTGAAGTTACAAAATGTCTAATCTGGAAAAAAAAGGAAAGCCTTTTACAAATATGTTTCTTTCTTTCTTTTGTTTTTAATAGAACAAGTATTTTATTTATTATGTCTGTTTAGCTTAATGCCAGCTTCTGGTACTGAAATAATTGTGACCCCATTCACTGACTCTACATAGCTGGGACTGATTGATAGATACTGGTAAATGAAAGGAAAGGTAACACCAAAAACTGTAAATGCCTCAAATGTATTTATTCAGTCTGTTCTTACTAAATAAGATATTTAGCTATTACATTTTAAGAATGGGGCTTTAGGGCACACATCCTGAATAAAGCGCCATAAAAAAAACAATGGGACTGGTTGAGGTCTGTTTAACAACATGATTGCTATCAGTAAAGAGAAGAAGAGACAGAAAGCAATAAAATTCATGAATTCAACTTCAAAAAATAACATTCTGAAAAGTGATGCATTTTTTAGAATATTAATACTGGTCCTTTAAGAAAGTATTTGCTTGTATCTTACCTCTCATGAACAGTACCATCCAGATGCCAGTCCAATTAGACAAAGTGCCTTCATACCCACTGCAGGGGGTGATGATAGGGTAGGAGAAGCTGTGAATTGGACAAGAATACCAGCCATCTTTATTATAAGGTTGGTACAGAATGCAACCTCCCAGCCTAGTTTCCTAAAAGAGGAAAACCTGAATACAGAAACTTTGGAAACAGATGTAGAATTATAGATACTGATGGGCTGCAGGGCCGGCTATGGCCACATCTGTGTATAGATGGTACCTCTCTACAAAGCGAGTGGTTGATAAAATACAAATCAGAGCCTAAATGGGAATAAACAGTTCTCTATAGTATTGTCTATAAAAGAATTCCACAAATGCAGCTACTTGCGTTTGTCCTCTCTCCACCCTGGGTAGAGTATATTTCTGCTGAAATGTAGAATTGCTTGATATTTAGTAACGTTTCGACCTGTAGGTTGGGCTGCTGCAGAAAAGCCCACGTGCATTTAATCCAAGACAGTTTTTTTTATTGCACCCACTAAAGTACGCAGAGTTGCAATTAACACAGGCAGACAGGTAATCTCCTGGTCATCTATCTCCATCGGACACAGTAATTAGTGTCAGTAGTGTTTGGTTTTCCCATTACCCTTGTAATCTGTGAACTAGATGCAGGAGTAGCTCTCTCACTCACCGTGCAGAAACTCCCTCTATAAAGGGAAAGCACAGAACTGGATTTATTCCCAATAACTGTTATTATTACTGGGCACATGATGCATTGGCAGAGCTAACAGAGGGGGATGCTTTGTATAAAGCTACTTAACTGCTCTATTGTTGCCATGAGACCAAGTGCACAATAATACAACTAACTGTTACATCAGCAGCAAAAGTACAGCATGTTTCCAGGTGAAGTGGGGTTATAATGCAGAGCCAGACCAGGTGTCAAATAGGATTTTACATTGTCCCTAACTAAAACATAATCTCAATAACTGGAAACGGTAAAAGCCATAACTACAGCATATAGTGCTGGGGTCTGTATACCCAGCTTTATAAATACAATTATACATACATACATACTGTATACCTGGGTCCTGGATCATTTAGAGTCAGGATATAACCTGTATTTATATGACTTCCAACCACTAAATAATACACCCAATACAGGACTGAAGATATGGTATGACAAGGGTGTATTTAAATAAGCACACACACAAACACACATATATATATATATATGTACAATCATACTACATCCTCTGCTTGAATTGACTTGATCTATACAACAGAGCCTAGTGACTGTTGACAGAGTCCAGACACTCTGTTCATTCCTGTAAAGGTGTTATAATATCTGTTAATGTTAGAACAATATATATTAAAAATTAGGCATTCTGTAATTCTATTCACAGCAGACTGATACTATATCAACTGAAAGACCAGTTCATTCAGGTGTTGGAAGTAACCCATGCATCCAAGGTTTATTGCTAGGGTAGAAATAAAGTCAGATTTCGTTTCACTCCTCCTTAGTGATCAAATATCCCCCATGAACTGACTGACAAGGCTCCATTTCCACCATTTTATACAGGCACATTGGTGCAGTTCACATCAGCCCTTAATACCCTTGCTGTATGCAGATTATTAAAGGGCCCACGTATTAATCCGCCCCAGAGGAGAAAAAAATAGTACCCATCCTCCTATGGTATTGTCTGTAATCAGGGTCCTCTAGTAACAAGCAATCTACTTAATACATTAAAGTAGCAGTATATACTAAATACTATATACCTAATATATGCTTAGTTGCATTATGATACAGAATTCCCTAAAATACAAATAGGATTTCGTTTGATTTTTCTTCATTAATATTACAATTAAACAAAAACAAAAAAAAAACAATAATAATGATACACATATTTTCTGTGTATACATAAACAAATATATACATATGTGTGTGTGTGCGTGCGTGCGTGTGTGCTCTGTGTTATTGAGTTTACTGTTTGATTGGTCCTGTTAGAAATGAATTCTTCCCATGTAATATATGAATTAAGCGCTTTAAAATCCAGTGCAGATCATTACCTCCAGTGCAAGATTCTGTGCTTTAGAGAGGAATGCCCGTAGATTAGATAATCCTAGGTTTATCCAACAGACACAGAAATCTGGGTGAGGAAAAAAAATATATAATGTAAAAATATATTGTATGAACAACAAAAAAATAAATAAATAAAATTAGGCTAGTCAGATATCATAGTGGAAATAATGGTCAATTAGTCAAATGCTTCCCAAAGTCCTGTAGTTTAGCCCAAACTTTGCAGGTCGTTGTGGAGATTGGCTTATTAAATAATGCATGAGGGGGGGGGGGGGGGGGGGGGGGGGGATGCTTAGATGCAAAATCTTGACACTTCTTTGAAAAAAAAAATGGGCACTTGTGATTCCTCTGATGCATTATAGAACAAGGCAGTGCACTAAAAACTCAATTATCAAACCCAAGACTTGAGAGGGGCTGTTTAAATGGCCATAGTCCCCCAGTGGAGCAGTGAGTGCAGCAGGGAGTGGAAGTCGTTGTTTGCAGATGAATATCTTTGTTCACACTTTCCTCATCATCCCTGTTCATCTGCTGCATCAGTACCATAAACCATTAGCTCCGTCTTCTCCTTTCATCTTGAAGGTGGCGGCGGTTGCTATTTATCCAGCAGCAATCAATGAGTGGCGTCAGCGCTGGTGTCATGACGATTGCACCATTAAGGATGACAGCTTAGAAAGAAGAGGGCAATGGTGTTCCCTCCCAGAGCCAGTACAGCACAGAGCACACTGCAGAGCAGAGTCACCCTCTCTCTCTGCTCATCTGCTTGTCTCTGCTGCTGCTGCACTCAGCGCCCTCTCCCTCGCTCACAAGCGCCATGGACAGCAGGAAGGACATGGTCATGTTCCTGGAAGGGGGGCAGCTTGGCACTCTGGTTGGCAAGAGACTGGCGAGTTTGTCGGACGCAGTAGGGAACCCTGTTGAGGAGCCGCGGGAGAAGCTGGTTGCTGGAAGCTGCCTGAGCCCCAGGCTTGGCCCCATACTATCCCGGGACAGGGCGGAGGAGGACGTGGGATCGGGGGCAGTGCAGGGAAGCAGGTCCCCAGTGCTCCGGATCTCGTCTCCTCACCCACCGGCGCTGTCCGACTCCATGTCCGCCAAGGGGCACCACAGCAACTCGGACACGGAGTCGGATTTTTATGAAGAGATCGAAGTGAGCTGCACCCCGGACTGTAATGCAGTGGGCTCGGACTACCAGCAGCACAACGCAGGTACCTAGCGGAGAGTAGTGCAGTGTGTGGCCGGAATAGCTCCCCCCTGCCTGGCTAACCCTGCTCACCAACAGCAGCCTATAAAGATCAATTGTACATCTTATTTTATTGTAATTGTGCCTCTTACTGTACATGTCTAGATGATAACTTCCTAAACACAAACTCCATTTACACCAATAATTCATGTTGTATCTATAGCACTGGGAATACATAATAAACATATAAACTTACACTGTCTCTCACTATACATTTTACTTACATAATATATACATATGTGTATCTATAGCACTGGGAATACATAATAAACATATAAACTTACACTGTCTCTCACTATACATTTTATTTACATAATATATACACATGTGTATCTATAGCACTGGGAATACATAATAAACATATAAACTTACACTGTCTCTCACTATACATTTTATTTACATAATATATACACATGTGTATCTATAGTACTGAGAATAAATAATAAACATATAAACTTACACTGGCTCTCACTACACATTTTATTTACATTATTAGTGTATTCACATGTCTCCATTGTACTGAGAATAAATAATAAACATATAAACTTACACTGGCTCTCACTACACATTTTATTTACACTTATAGTATATACACATGTATCCAATGTACTGGAAATACACATTAATAATACACATTCATAATACATGAACAAGCTCTCGCTATATTTTATTCACATGATAGCTCTCTATCACTACGGGAATTAATCTCCTTACACACACATACACGTTTGTGTGGTTAAAATCACTGATTGTACAAGTCATACAGTGTTGTATTCACAGACACTATTAAACGGATATAAAACAAACCCATTATTATTATTATTATTGTAGGGTGTAAGTAATATGTAATATTGTGAATGACAATATATATCTGCTTTTATACATTTCGATAATGTGCATTATATAAAATAACAGCTGTGTGCTTATGTGTTGTGTGTTAGTGTATCTATACTAACTGCATAGTGCTGTAAAGTGGATTAGAGTGTATGTGTCTCTTCCATGTGCTATGTATAGGTATGTATAACTATGTAAAGCTACTCTTTACCACTATATAGAATACAGATGGATATATTCTGTATGACAGACAAGGAGCTATGGCTACCACATTAACATACCTTTACCCAGCACAGCACCTACAGACTATACCTTGCTGGCTAGGCTCTGTTACAGCCTTTCTTTCTTGTGTCCGAGATCAAAGCTGTTGTTGAGGAAACCCAGCCAGGCAGGCTGTTGGTAACCAGTGAGACAATAGGGAAGGGACAGAAGCCCCCTGCCTGGATCACTGTGCATGCTTCTCACACTTCCATGACTTGGTGACTGGCGCCAGCTCGGAAATTGTCCTTGGGATGTCACATAAAAAGCCCTTTGGTGTCAGCCACCAAACACTGGCTGCATCCGATAGAGAATAGTGGCCTGTGGTCTCCCTACTTCTAATAGCCTTGTAGTTTACTGACATAGGTGCAATAGCTGTCTGAGTAGGCTTGGGTTTGGCATGCCATAATGTAGGGTAAGTATTGTGCCAACTGCTGGTTATTGGCACAGGGTACCTTTAGTGGTACCAGGCTTTGCCTCATGCCATGCACTCTTTGCTAATTATACTGTTAAACGCTTGTGAGAGCGAGGGTTCAATGGGAGGATAATATGCTACCATCTTGCTCTGGGTACCATCCATGCATGTGACAGATATTTTCCTATGTTCTCTCCTGCCAGTGTGACTTCTGTATGTGCCCATTACAGGCCATAACCCTTTACCTTCATGCCAGTTAACCAGGGACTAGATATTGATGCGATCTGTAGCCATTACATAACTTTATGATGTAAACTGTCTGGCTTTATGGTCCTGTAGATGTTTGCTGGTTTATTCAGTACAGGCCCTGAATGCCTGGTTGGAGATTCCTTGCCCTAGTGTCTGTATGTATACTGGGAGGAGGTATTATCTGGCACCTACCGGGCATCAGCATAAAGGGAAATAATCTATGTGTAATTAAACTGACACTAACATCTAATAAGGATGACGTTTCTTTAATGTTTATTTACTAGTCTTCATCCCTGTCACTCTGTATGCGATAAAATCTGAGCTGGGAATGGGCCTGCACTGCAGGGCAGCGACACTATACCGGCTATATAGTCAGTGAACACAGTATCCTAGGTCTACCATAATGTGCAGTTTGACTTGTGCCTGCAGGTCAGTGCTCTGAGCCCATGGGTGGCAGCCCTGTGAATGGAAGCGATTCATCAAAGGGAAGCGGCGGATCCCAGGGATCCATGTCCTGTGCCGGAGACCAGATGCGCAGATACAGGACAGCTTTCACCAGAGAGCAGATAGCCAGACTGGAGAAGGAATTCTACCGCGAGAACTACGTATCCAGGCCCAGGAGATGCGAGTTGGCTGCAGCCTTAAACCTGCCCGAGACAACCATCAAGGTACTGTCCTGTATCACCTTCTTTATTACGTGGGCCCTTAGGATTGGCTTACACTGAGCCGCTGCTGTGTATAACAATGGCTTTCCTGAAATCGTCACATTGCAACATTAGTTGCAAACAATGATTCTAAAGTTCTAAACAAACGCGCATGCGCTTCTCACTGATCTTCACTGAGACGTCTAATTTGTTTTCCATAGCTCTCCTATAGGCCTGATAATAGTGTAAGGGCCTGTATAATATACACACTCTATATGCTATATCAATCCACACAAGAAATCAAACCGTGTACACTGGAATCCTATAGTATAGATAAGTATAGATAAGTGGTTAGTAATGGCAATACTGCTGTGAATAAGAAGAGAAATGTAAGTAACAGTAGATCTCCCACGTATCCCAACTGGGTCTTTAGCCAAGTTAATTCCAGGCAAGGCCCAGACATTCATGTTTAGATGAGGATTCCTTTGGCCATAATTACAAACTGTTATGGCTCACAGTATATTTCTTGTATTGTCTGTGTTTGCTGACACTGTATTAGCATTGCATTCACATGCTGTAACTAGGCTGCTGGGCTCTGTGGGTACTTGTGTATCTATTGTATTAAGAACAATTTGTCTCTTTTTTGCCCTTTTTAGGTGTGGTTCCAGAATCGCAGGATGAAGGATAAGAGACAGCGACTGGCTATGACCTGGCCTCACCCCGCAGATCCAGCTTTCTATACCTACATGATGAGTCATGCAGCTGCCACCGGCAACTTACCTTATCCTTTCCCATCTCACCTACCTCTTCCATACTATTCGCACATGGGTATCAGCCCTGGCTCTGCCGCTGCCTCTCCCTTCAGCGCCCCCTTGAGGCCACTGGATACATTTCGGGTTCTATCCCATCCTTACCCCAGGCCAGAACTGTTGTGTGCATTTCGTCACCCATCCATTTATGCCTCACCTGCTCACGGACTAGGGGCTGGCAGTAACACCTGCTCCTGCCTGGCATGTCATGGTACATCTTCCGGTGGTTTGGGGCAGAGATCTGCAGCATCTGACTTTACTTGCTCCTCCACCTCCAGATCAGACTCTTTCCTCACATTCACACCTTCAATTCTCAGCAAGTCCTCCTCTGTCTCACTGGACCAGAGAGAAGAGGTGCCTTTAACCAGATAAATGCCACGCTGTACACCTAGCCACTGAATCTCTTCTCTCCATTACAATGTCTTAACTCACTCTGAATGTTTTCATCTTCACAACTTAAGCCACCGAACATTCGAATCACAGAACTAAAACGAACTTCTTTTATTCAGATTCGCTGTTTAATCAGTCTGTGTCCCTGTGACCGTGGGGAGGACATGATTAATGACTGATATTACCATTCTGGAATACTTGAATGTAATGTTGTTACAGAACAAAGGTCTTGTAACAAGGGAGGAGGTGTATCTTTCTGTTAGGGACCAGGGGATTTAAACGTACAAAAATAGAAGAAATAAGGTCTTCAGTCTAGCTTCTGCAAACAGTTTTATACATTCTCTCTGCTTCAAAAACTACATCTGAATACTGTATATCCATTGTGCAGTTACTTTCCCTTTTTTTTAACCTTTTGAGGGCTGGATAAAGTTGTGGTTACTACCGGCGTTTAGATGGTTATGCACCACTGTAACATAATACATACTTATTTTATTTTGTCAACACTATTTGTAAACAAATCACATTTCCTTTATTTCCTTATCACATATATTTGTAGAATCAAGCACTGGTTTTGGGTAGCAGATTTGGCGTTTTATATATATAAATATATATATATATATCTATATACTTTAATTTAATTTGTGCATTTAAATACCAATGGTATGAGCTGCTGAATAATGCACAATGGTGGCATTCATCGAGTGATGTATTTCTACAGAGGATTTTCTTTTTTTAGATGACGAATGTTGAATGTATAATATTTTTTCACAGAGGAAACCCTGTGCCAACCCTTTAACAAGTCGCAGTGGGAAAGGATTAGCAATAATCAGATCTCTACAGGCATCATTGTGGCGTCCCTATACAGAACAAATGCTGTAACCATACTCTCCTTATTCACTTTAATCTGATTTTTATTTTTTCTTTATATTTCTTGTCATTTTGTTTCATGTTATACTTGATGTTTCAGGGAGTTTGTTTACATATGTTGTTACATTATTTATAAATTTGCTTTTGTTGCACAAGCAGGTTGTGTTGAAAGTGTCTACCTGAAGCTCTGTCTAAACACAACTCTTGCCTTTTTTTATATTTAAAAAAAAAAAAAATACCTGAAAAGTGGGGTTTGTTATATCTTTACAATTTAAATTGTTTGTGAAACGAAAACAGAAAAAAAAAATTACAAAAATGTTACAAATTGTTACCAATTCGCAATAAAAAAACAAAAGAGTATTATATCCACCAAATGTACTTAATTTATTTTCCTATTTTTATGGAAATTTTATCTCTCTAGTTTTATATATATAGAGAGAGCAATGCGCTATTTGCAACTAGTAATAATTATTCACATTGTTAAAGCTGTTTAAAACAATGTCTACTTCAGGTTGCAAAGCTGCAAAGATTTATACCAGTCAGCATTTGAATTAATTAGGTACAGTTTTTGCTAATTTCAGTTAAAATGTTAGCTATCATTCTCACTATAAGGGCGTGTTTTGCACCAACTGATGACTTCAGAAAAAATACCAATATTAATCTGAATTTTTGAAACGTCATAATGCATTAGTTAAATTAAAGACTAACACTCTAGCGGGACTGAATGTTCCTGCTTTCTTGTTTAATTGGGGTAAAATACCCAATATATCACTGGAAATCATTTAATAAGCTACTAGCTTTCTTCAGTTGTGGTATGTCACCTCCAGCCTGTGTTCTTGGTACCCTCCTATGCTAAATGGCTTATGACAAGTAAATAGGATGGCTGAAGCCCTTTGTGAAGCTTGCAGCATTTGCTTTTAACACCAGAGTAAAATGAGATGTCTAAAGCAATATTGGAAAGTACAAGATTAATGATAATATCTCTTGTCCAATCAGCATCCTTTAATTGGCTGTATTTTCTGGGTAATTGAACCACTATTTCCAAATGGAAACTTGAGAATTTACAATATTTCTCCTTAATAACGAATTGCTTCCCTTGCAGTTTAGGGGGGAGAATTTTGTTTTTAAACCTGGATTTAACCGATTAGGTGCCAGAAGGTTTTCCTTACAAGGCACTGTGGGGAATGGGGAAATTACTAAGGAGGGTATAGAATTAATAATACAAATGCATTGAAGTTATGATATAAAGAGTAATTCATTAGGGCTTTCATAAAGGCACATGGGTACCTTTGTCTGTATCTCTCAAACCTTTCCGAATGTTATATTTTCTGTGATCCCCTATCTCTTGCTGAACTACAACTCCCATTATCTCCTGAAATGTTTCCTAAGGAATGAGAAGTTTTGTTTAACTGCAGCTGGAGGGCTGTACACTGAATTTCCCTGGTACAAATGGATTGGAATGGATTTAAACGAATTTAGCTGCGAATAGCGAAGTGGGGAGCGCATAGACAATCTGCCAAACTCAGCACAATCGCCGCCTGCTCCGGCTGTTAGCTGGTGATTGATTGCCTTATTAAAGCGTGTTCTTGTATGTGTGACCAAACTGATTGCAAAGTACATGTTTAGAATAAAGCTCGCCCTAACAGGCGAATAAATTGGAGGCAGGGCGTGAAAAGCTGGTTAATGATTTATCAGAGAGCTATGGGCATGAGTTAACTGAATTTGCACGAGGTACACGAAAACTACTTGATCTGATCAGCCCTTTACCCTCTTATTTCCATCCAATGGTTCACTGCTGTATAAACCGGCGAAAGTGGTCCATAAAGGAGCGGCCCTATAGCTTAGGAGTCCATCTTAGTGTCTTCATAGTCTCGTGTAGTAAAGAGTAGTAAGGAGGGCAACTCTATATCTATCTGTCTATCTGTATCTATCTATCTATCTATCTATCTATCTATCTATCTA
>WMED01005047.1:0-15502 GCA_019650415.1 Pipa parva
AAGTAGTGGGGAAAGCTTGCATTTACCATCTATTCCGTTAGCCAATAAAAGGTATCACCTTTTACTTGTCTCTGCTTATATCTATGGCTAACATGGTGCTACACTCTACTGCCTCTATTTTCTAAAGACTCTAAATTAGGGGATTATTTATAAAGAAGAGAACTCTCTATTTGATGCATCCATGTCATGTTGCAGCTAGTTATTTGAGTGTACACTACCATCATGTCTAGTTAAATGAATATGGATTTATTTTGGTACTTCAACTGGTCTTGAAAAGCTCAGGTCATGAATGCTGGTTCTGAGTTATATCTGGTAGTACTGAGTTGCTATTTAGCCCAGCGCTGCAGGTTTGCAGACAATCTCTGCTTCTTGACAACAACTATGACATTAACAGTGGAGAATTCAATTGGTGAGCACTGCAGGAGCACAGTGCTCAAGCATCAGTTGTCTGCCACTCTGGAGTCAGCTATTATTCTGCTCTTGTTCGTAGCATCTGCTGCTTTTGCTATCTGCATTCGGGATGTACTTTGTATTTCTGTTTCACAAATTCTGTGTCTGTACTTCTATCTTTAGACTCCCTGTTCTACAGGTCTGCAGTGTTGTCTTTGTGTTAGTATGTTGTGTGTTTTCAGTCCTGCAGCAGTATATCTTTAGCCATAGTGAGTGTCAGCTCCACAGTCCAGGGTTCCTGTAACAGCCTGTCTCAGGTATTCCTTGCTTCTGCCTAGCTGCTGAGAGTACTATGTTAAACGTCACCAAGTGCATTATAATTCTGCTACAATGCTCCACAAGGTTCTGTGAGTTATAGCTCCACAGATCCTCTGTTCTTGTTACAGTTCAGAAGTTCCTGTTACTTTAAAAGTGTATATTTCAGTGTCCCCACCAGCTGCCACCAGTGGGGTTTAACCTGGAGGCCATGACCTGGGTGTCTCCTTATCATAAAGGCCATTCCCCGTGCCTGGGTTAAGGGTGAAGACTACAAGTTGCTTAGACACTGTACCTCAGAATTAACCAGCACTAACCCAGCTGTGTTATAAGGATCCTCACTCTCCAGTAACAAGTCTCAGTGTACCTTAATACATCCAGAGGTGTAATAGGGTCCAGGTGCACTTTAGAGCCTCCAGTGGTGTCCCACTCCTGTGGTACCCTATTCTTGTGACAGTTGATGGCATAATGAGATGTAACAGTTTTTCTGGAAAGCATATTAGACTACACTGAGCTATCGTGACCATAGTTGTGAACTTTAAACTCAAGGAATTAGATCACGGACTACTATGGCAGGGTGCAAGAAGCTCTGTTGCAAATAAGCTGAAGTTCCTAAGCAAGTTATAATAAGCTCTACCTTTGTTTGTGATGTTATTACAACACCCAAACAGGCAAAGGATTTCCCTAGCTTAGATATCTTCTCCAAGAAAACTCAGTGTGCATGCTCCAGTTATTGCCATAAGGACAAGTCATTCAATGTCAGCACTGTTGGTTATTCAACAGAAGGATACAATGCTGTTATGAGCACTAATTTCACATGCTTGCATCACTTGTGTACCTGGGGATGCAGAAGCTGCAAGTGTGAGTGATATACAAGAGATGCTGAATCCACTGCAATAGTTAGCAGTTGTTATAATGAGGCATGGTGGCGCACTAAGTAGACAATTTAAAATTAACTTTTTAAAAAGATCTACATAATTGCATTGTCTCAGTTATCAGATATTTTAAGTATTAAACCACGTCCTTTCCAGAATCCTGCACTTTAAAGTGACTTGGTTATTGTATCAATGTGCATGTATTACATGACTATGAATCTTTTAATACAAGACTCTAAAATCTTTTAAATATGATACATCAGTGTGAACTTTAATATAATATATCCACTCTTTCAAGCTAGGAATTTGGAAAACAATAGAATAAATAATTTGTTATATTTTATAATGATAAGGAATTCTTAATTATAAGAAGGGGAGTCTACTAAATCAATGATACATAAATAAAAGAACTTTTTTTGAGAAGTACAGCATACTGAAGATCAGATATCAAAACCAGTTTTCAGAAAGAGAACATTACTAGCAACAAAAGACAGAAAATGTGATCATGCCTAACTAATCCAATCGGATGCGTAATGGATCAAGTCAATGTAAAACTCTCAGGCTAAATACCAAGTTGTGCAATCACTGAGGCTGCAGGCTGAACCATCATTTCTAAAGAACATGCATCTGAATCAATTGCTGGAAGACTTTAATCCAGAAAGAAGAAAAATGAGAATTTTAGAGAAAGAATATACTTTTTTATTGTGTGTGCAAGATTATTAAAATGATGAATATTTATTAGGGTGTGTTGAATGATGATGTACTTCCAGAGAAGTTTCATTATTTTATAAAGTGTAACATTATGAATAGTCAAGGCTTACACTAAGACCTTCACTGCACCAACATCTTTCAGTCAAAGGTCAACTTACAACAACATCAACTTTTTTGGAAAAATATGCTAAATAGGATTCCTCAAATCCTACTACACAAAGGTGCAATTCATTTTTCCAAATCATAGGGCGAAATTTATTAAAATCAGTAAAATTACCGATATCGTGATAACAAATGGGTCTTTATCAATATCGCGGTATCGGTAACATCAATTGTGAAATTTTACCGATATCGATATCGCAATATCGAAATTTCAGCCATTCTTCCACTGAAATCAATGGTTCGGCTGAAATTCGATATCAGTAGTATCGATATCGTAATATCCGTAAAATTCCGGTTCGATATCATGATATCGATGCTATTGCTTTTAATAAATTTCGCCCTAGAGTCTGTACCTACCAACAAGGAATCATGAGGCCTAAAGTGTGATCCTTCTGGCCTTATTGCTCCAGATTCTGTAGTTTTCATATTCCTCTATTAGTAGCTTCAGAAAAGATTTCATTAAATTATTGTAATGTTATGTCCAAGGAATAGAGGACAGAGAAGGAGGTTACAGTGCAGAACCACAGGGACTTTGTGCAAGCTATCCCTAGGGCATGGAATCTAACTAACTGCCTGATTTTCACCATTGACCCCCACAAGGGGATGTGGGCTTAGCTGCAGAGAACTCCCAGGTTGTGGTCCCTAGGGTAGCTGTTCAATGGTGGTAAAAGGGTTAAGCAAAAAATCATAGTCAAGGTACAGGTCTGAAAGTTGAGGCAGATGGCACACAGCATAAATGGTAACATAGCAGAGGTTAAGGCAGGCAGCAGACTAGGAGAATCAAGTAAGCAGGCCAAGGTCAAAAACACTGGAATAAAACTATAAGCAGGAACTCACTAAAGAACTAACAGAGCTCTATAATCAGGCATGAGTAAACTCAAATGGTTGCCTTATATAGGGGAAAAGGTGGAAAGCCAATCATGACAGAAATGGCGTCACGCATTATGCAACCACGATGGAACCACATCAGAATTATGCAACCACAACAGAAGCGCATCAGGATTATGCGACTGTGACAGAACCGTGAGACCGCAATGCGACCACCACAGTTGAGTAACATTCTTGACAGTTACACCCCATGGACTAACTGTCCCTTTTACAAGGCCATTTGATGTACCATAGGTTTGCCACTGCTGCCCTAACTCATTGGGGGTTATTGACTAAAGTGAGAATTCGACTGTCAAATTCATAAACATTGGATTCCTATAACAAATCCGCGACCATGACAATTTTCCCATTGTAAAGTCTCATCCGCTACAAATTTAAAGTTGCGACTGCGATTATATTTCCATAGTAAAGTCGCAACTGCGACAATATTCTCATTATAAAGACATGACTGCAACAGTAGAAGTCTATTGCGACTGTCTACAGGTGGCAAATTCACACCTTTAAGCAACAATTTGGACTTTAGCCATTATCCCTCATTGTTTTTGGAATTCTGCAAAGCAATTTTTATCACACAAGCCAATCAAGCAAAATCTGTAAAGCAACAGAACTGACTGAGGTATAATAGGGACAAGATGGACTATCTCCCAACTAGATTTCTAACAGTCAGCAAGACTATCAACATACAAAAGACTATCATGCTTGTTATAAGGAAAAAAACTACAGGGAGTCCCATCCTAAACAGTACCTGTGTCCTACAAAGAAACAGCTATGATAAGCAGATGTTACAGATACAGACAAACTGAGTAATAAAGAACAAGACCATAAGAATAGTTGGATAAAGTAGCAGATAAGAAGGGGCTTAGAGTATGAGATCTAACTTAGTGGTTAGTACCACTATTAGTGAGGAAAGTCTGAAGCTAGTTTTCTGCTCACAAATAGGTGTGATTCTTTTGTCCCCATTGCTCAGCTACCCTGACAAGGCTCCTTTCTTACTATGACAAAAATACCAAAGTAAATTGCATTTTTATCATATAACCAATGTCAGTGTATACTGGAAAGCTTTATCAAATTAAAAAATGTGGCTGTAAGAATATGCATATTGTATCCTTTGATGTCAATGTCATATAAATTACTGCATAGTAGTAAATAAGCTTGTAAGATAAGAATGTGCAGTAACCAAGTGTCATTCAATAATGAATGCAACAGTTAATGGTTAATTCTGTGTCAAGCCTTTTATTTCTGTTATGGGGTTATGTTAAAGAAAAGAAAGGCTTTAACCTCCATATATGTTATTATTTTTTAAAATTGACACTGCTGGTTGACGTCGGGTGAAACAATGTTCAAATCTGGTGTTGGAAAAAGGTTTTTACAATACTTTATCAGTGTAAAAGAAACAGAAATTTTAAAAAAATGGATCAAATACTTAGAACTTTTAGAAGTCATTCAATTGTTTAGACATTTGCACATTTGTGTCAATTGCTTAAGCAACAACAGTTGAAGTTCAACTCCCTACAGATCACATGCCCTTGGCCCTTGCCTGTGTGGCCTTAAACATATTAAACATATTAAGGTCTGGTAGTCAACGCTGAGACATCCCAGCTCTAAACCATAAATTCCATGAACAAATTATTAGGGAAATAGTGAATACCATAGTCCACCCATAGAAAATCTCCAGACGCAACTAACTTACAAGAAATAGCAACCCCAACAAAGGTCATTGCATATCTGAGGTAATGATTTTGGCATGATTTTGAAATAAGTAAGCAGAATTCAAAAAAAAAAAAGAGAGAGAAACCTCTTGGACGGAGTCATTTCAATTAAATTTCAAAGAGCATGTTTGAGAATTCTGTCAGCAGTTACAGTCTGAGACACTCATACATTTCAAGCTCTTCTGTTTGAGAGTCAGAAAACATCTGATATTTTCAGTTTATTTTTCTTTGCTATTTTTGTGACTCAAAGCAAACCTTAAATCACTTAAAGAGAAACGACGTGTGCAGTCCAATAATTTCACCCTGACCTTCTACGTGAAGCAGCCTGCCCCAGAGCCCTATTGATCAATGTCAGAAATGACTGCAAAACTTGAAAGCTGCAATTTATGTAATTACTTTCTTTCTGCAATTTTTGGAATATGAAAGAAGCCATCGTCCATTATTTCTATTTTCGGTCCACTCCTGTCAGCTATCCTTTGGAGTTTTATTTGTAGAAGTAATACAAAATTCTGAAAAGTAATACTTTGTCCAACACAACGTTTATATCAATAACAAATATCAATAATTTTTAACATTATTAGTAAAAAATAAAATTATATATATTTTAGAACAGGGTTCCCCAACCACTGGTCCATGGACGAGCCCCTTGGTACTGGGTCACATGGTGGTGATGCATGCACATAAAGTGCATTACCATCATCTGCCTGGCAACATGCATTGTCCAGCCCCCCCAACCCTCCCAATCCATCAAACCTTTTCTGGAAGGGGAACTGGTGCTGATCCAGCAAAGGTTGGGGATTGCTATGTTAGAAGATCATTCTTAAAGGTTTTACTAATTTACAATGCTCGCCCATAGCAATAATTAACAGTAATAGGTAATTCATTAAACAACACTTCTGTCACTCTTTCTGAGTTCTCTAGCTGATTCCACCAGACGAACACATACTGTTGGTTTACAATAGGGCTTTTGTATATGCCTATAACACTGGTGCATTGCAGGAAGCATGATAGGGGTAGAACGATGGTAACTGGTAAGATGTAGAGAAAATAATCAATATCCTCTAACAGCTGCCTTCAGATGAACAAGTTAAAAGCATTAAAAGCCCTGATAAACTTAAGTCCTCCTTTAGCTCAGGGTCACACTAGCAGTTTTTCAGGTGAACTGATTTTAATTAGTCTCATTATTGCTTATGCAGCAAAACAAAACAGACTGTGTGGATTATCCCACAGAAAACAATGGATACTTTATTCCCAGCTCACCTGAAAAACATCTAGTGTGACCCTGGCCTTAAAGGAGACCTAAAGTCAAAAAATAAAAAAAGACAGTTAAAATGCTTACCTTATACTGAGCTGATTGATTATAGTCACAGCATGAGCTGTTCTGTAATTAGCCGGCTCCCGATGCTTCCCCCGACGCCTCCTGCACAGTGCGCTGGCTGACACAGAGTCCAGCGCACAGCTCCTTCTTCTCCGGCTTTTACATCATCATGCTCATCACGGGGAGCATTCTCATTGGCCCTCGCAATGAACTTGATAATGTTTAAGCCCTAGAACACCCGTCGTGTAACATGGTGGGAGGATCTGCAGCACTCGCTGCCAGTCAGCCAGTGCTGTGAGAAGCATCAGGGGAATCATCACAAGCCGGCTAATTACAGCACCGCTCATGCTGTGACTGTAATCAATCAGCTCTGTATAAGATAAGTATTTTAACTGTTGTTTATTATTTTTTGACTTTAGTTCTCCTTTAAGGTGAAATATTTACCTTCATATTTTCATTCTTTGCTTCTGCAGTAAGAAATGGTAATGAAAAAGCAGTTCCCTTGTTAATAGATATAAAGTGAAGATCTGTGCAATATAAAAGCAAGATGTGTAATCTGAGAAATATCACAGATGAGTCATCCATAACTAATGGTAATTACACAACGTACATGCTCAATGACATTTAGAGAATGTCCGTTTTGCAGACAAGGAAAAATTCCTTTGAGTTTTGCAAAATTGTATTATAAGTACGCACATGGACAGTGCTATAGATAGGAAGGTTTACATATAGTGATAGGTCTAATGTCCCATTTCTGGTTTGCTTTTACATTAATAGGCCTTATATGACATCATTGAGTTTTTGTAAAACTATTGGGGGACCATATTTGTCTGATATTATACAATACCATTAGTAATTTTGTTTTTAATTGTGTGATTTTTTAAACAGGCAATATTAACCTTTTCCTATCCTGTGTCCCCTAGAGGGCGACATTCCAAAAATTCCTTTCCAATCCTTGGTCCCCTGGCAGGGGACATCAATATTACAGACGTGTGAGTGTGGTCAAAGTAACGAAGCGGGTGCTGCTAATTACTTTGATAAAATTCACTGATATTGCATGAAACGTCTAATTTCAAGTTTTTTGCCAAAAATATTAGGATTCCAATGGGTGGAACAGGAAATTTAATTGGATAGGAAAAGGTTAAAACAAAGCCTGCAATGTGTGAAATAATTGTGCAGATAGACTACAGACAACTGTAGGATATGGTCCCTAGTGGTTTCCCTGTGGATGGTATGTTCTATTTCCCATGGACTTCGATGTCTGTGCCATATAGTTAAGGGTATACTATGGCAACTATCATGGTGAGAACCGGTCCCACTTTATAATATCAGAAGGCACAGCATTTTTTTATTTTGCTCTTGAGTACACGAAAAAGAGCTCCAATATTAAGGATATATAGATGTTGCAGGGCTGACATTGTCATATAGTGCTTTGAGTTAGGTTTTTGCTATTTTTATTACCTCCTTTTGCTAAGGCCATGTGTTAATATACCTCAATAGGATTGGGAAGCTTAGGTGGTAGAGTAAAATATATAAAGATTCATTGTTCTGGTATGTTGGGTTAAGTGCATCACTCCAGTTCCAAGGGTAGGAAGAGCTTCTCTTGGAGATATTCCTGCAAAATCTATTTCCTTATATTTATCCTATATGATGAACTATACTGGTACGGCTGGTTAATGCACTTAGTATGAGTTGGACAATGAGGACTACAGTGGCACCATTATGTGGCCTATATCAGCTATCCCATATGATGTGTTGTATCTACATCAAATGCCCCTGGCAGTACATCAAGGTCCTGGTTAGCATTGGGCAGAAGAATAGTGAGTGTTCTGTTGGATATATAAATCCACTTTAAAAATGATGATAATCAATTATAATAAATTGGTTGCCCATTATAAAGTTGTACTTTTCTGAGGAAGGCATTGTTGGAAAATAATCTTAACAATCTGCACATTTATTATTAGGATTTTCCGAAGTCCTGTAATTATTGTGTATGAAAGATCCTTGTCTGAAAAAGGTTAACAGAAGCTACTTTTATTCCTGAGAACATAGAATTAGCATTCTCACTTACATTAAGCAATGAGTATTCAGGCAACCCACTTGTCACTCACCTACACTTACCACGCTGTAAATATTTTATTTAGTGTATTCTGTCTTTTTTGCAATATGCAAAAATGTATTTTCCTATAGTATTTACCTGATTAATAATGAAAATATAACAATAGCTTAAGGAATAAACAATCTTCAGTAAATCCTTTATTCGCTGGCTGGCCAAGAGTTTTTCTTCTGCATTTTGCTGAGAGATTTTTAGACTTTTTGCATTGTACATGTCACAAACATGATTAGGCATCAGCCTGAGTGCTTTCTCTATTAAAAACTGATACAATGTATACACAAAACAGATTATTAAAAAAAAATATCTAATTCATTCGCTTCTTAAAATTACCAATTGTAATCTTAGATGTTTATTAGTGTTTATTATACTGGTAGAACAAAAAACAAATTGTATATATCCAAATATTTCATGTCAAAAGAAATGTCACATGTGATAGATATTTATTTACTTTATTATTCTGAAATAACATAATAAGTGCAAGACCATCTTTTTAAAATAACAGAATGATTGATTCGTTTGTATGTAGTCAATTTATGATTAAGAAAAGGTAACAAACAGGTGGTAGCAAACAATGAGAAACTGTTTGATCCAATCATCTGATTATATCAGTTTATCTGCAACGGAAATAGGTGCAGAAGCCATTGAACTGGTTGAATAATAACTAGACTAAAAGGTAGAGTGTCTGTGCGAGTTTTACCTTCGACCATATTTCTGTAGTCTATTTAAAGATGGTCATTCTGCATCAGCAAGGTCTCTTCCAAACAGCCATTATGTAGCATAGTTCTTAGGATAGTCGCAGAAGCAGTTCAAAGATGCAACAAGACTGAGAACCAAAAATGCATTGGTTAGCCAAAAAAAACAAACCCAGAATACTAGAAATACATCAAACTGATATTCTTCTGAAGTCCAAAGAACTCCAACAATGATATAATCTCTGAGCTTACAAAATCCAGTGAAACCCATATCAATGGACCATGACAGCAATAGAAACCTTGTCAAAAGTGATCTTCAAGAAGTCGTTGCACCAAAAAGCTGTTCCTCAAAAATAAACCTCACTAACAAAAATAAAACAAACATGGGTAGCGCCATCACACCAACATAGTCAATGTCCTGCAATATATTTCTTACATTCTATAGTGTCTTAGTTGCACAAAACTTAAAAGATTCTTACTATTTTTACCACATAAATATTATAAATGTAAACGTTGCATTACTATATAAATATTTCAAATAGACAGAACTATTGAATTGAAATAAAATAAAAACACTCTGGGGAGGTTCACATTTAAAATAAATAAGCATCAGAATTTTAAAAAACAAGACCAATAACATAAACAGCATCTTATTGCTATTGTCTTCAATATTGTCCACAAAGATCTAATAGTTGACAAATTGGTGTTGTGAAATGTAAAGGTTTCTGCTTGCTTCTCTTTCCAGAATGAAAAACAGACATCATGTCAAGGAGCACTCTTCATCTTCTGGGTGGGATTTTCCCACAGCTATAAATGATGAGGCCAGATGTGTAATGGTGTATTGTGAGATACAAATGTTTAAATTAATTACATAGCTAAATCAGGTAAAATTGCTACCAGTTACTCTTTAGAATTATTTTGCTGCTGGTCTCAACAGGAGAACAATGCAAGAAATGATTGTTACGTTGACTCTTTTGCTTAGATTTTCTTTTACAAATGGCCATGTAACTTGCATCCATTCATATATATATATATATATATATATATATATATATATATATATATATATACAGTATATATACACAGTATATATATATTATGTATACTGTATATCTTTATTTACTTATTTATGTATTTACAGACCAGTGTCCCAGCACATTGTTACAGTTCTTGTCATCCTTCTATCTGTGTATGTAAATCTTCCTCCCACTTAGATTGTAAGATGTACGGGGTAGGGACTTCCATCCTCTTGCATCAATCACAACCTGGCACTTAAAGTTATTTTATGCTTGTAAGTTACACACTTGTATTGTGTAATGCACTTTTCCCATGTCTGTACTATATTTGTATTGCTGAACTGTACAGTGTTGAGTAAATTTGTGGCTCTTTATAAATATAATTATACATATACGTTCAATCAACTTGGGAATATTTTGATGTTTTCTTTTGTATGTATATATGTTTGTATATTTTTATTTATTTCTATATCATGTAATTTTAATTAATTAAGATAGATAGATAGATAGATAGATAGATAGATAGATAGATAGATAGATACATAGATACATAAATAGATAGATACAGATAGATAGATACAGATAGATAGATAGATAGATAGATAGATAGATAGATAGATAGATAGATAGATAGATAGATAGATAGACAGACAGACAGACAGACAGATAGATAGATAGATAGATAGATAGATAGATAGATAGATAGATAGATAGATAGATAGATACAGATAGATAGATAGATAGACAGACAGACAGATAGATAGATAGATAGATACAGATAGATAGATAGATAGATAGATAGATAGATAGATAGATAGATAGATAGATAGATAGATATAGTCACATACAGTATCTACTACCAGGATTCTGTGGGTGTCATCTATTCACATGTCTACTACCAGGATTCTGTGGGTGCCATCCATTCACATATCTACTACCAGGCTTATGTGGGTGCCATCCATTCACATATCTACTGCCAGGATTCTGTGGGTGCCATCCATTCACATATCTACTACCAGGATTCTGTGGGTGCCATCTATTCACATATCTACTACCAGGATTCTGTGGGTGCCATCTATTCACATGTCTACTACCAGGATTCTGTGGGTGCCATCTATTCACAGGTCTACTACCAGGATCCTGTGGGTGCCATCTATCCACATATCTACAACCACCTATCTGCCAAATGCCATCTGCTGTCCCACTGCCAACCTCTTGCTGATCTATCTCTTGTCCCTTCACCAAAAGTGAACTGGGGAGGGGAGCTCAGAAACCCACTGAAAGGCAGGGGAGTTCAGCAGCGGCACTCCTGAAATTTTTACCATGGGTAGTTTTTGGGGATAAAATGCCCTAAAACTTGTTAGCAATTAGTTGACTTTGAATACTTCCTACCACAATGACACAAATCACTATGTTTAATCTGTATAGACTCCACTTTTTTGGCATTGTAGCACAAAGTGTGGTGTAAAGCTGATGTGGTGCCAGTATTTAAAAAGGGGAACAAGATCACAAACCATAATGGAAAATTACAATGGGAATGTACAGTATAACTGCATTAACAATCTAAATCAGTCTGCATTGTAACTAATAGCATACAACTATCAAAATGAACTGTACAGAATTTCTATGCTTTATAAAGTTTGAGGGTAGTGGTAGTATAGTGTCACTTTAAGTCAATCACTTTTTCTAAAATTTCCCTGTTTTAATAAATATTACACATTGTTTTCAAACACAATGCAAAGATTATACATTGATGAAGTCTTTTAGAAATCTCTGTCATCTGAATCATGCTCTCAATTAATATTAGTTATGCGTTGCTGATATAAATACTCTGTTCTAAAAATGAAAGCACTTCCTTGGATTGTGTGAGATGTAACTGTTGAATTTAAAGTTCCTATTGCTATTAATACTTCCATTTTTATTTTATTTTATTTTTTGTATTCAGGTAAAATTAACATATGTACTGTGGCACGAGTCGGGATATCATTATTTTTTCATTTATATTAAGATGAAATTAAACTGCGAGTGATAAGTAAATAGTAATGATAATCAGCGCTGCTGTGAGGCCTAGTTAAATTCCCGCATGGTATGCTAATGATATTAACTAAGATTTCTTGGAGGAATCATGCTGTTTTGTTAATCCCAGTCAGAAAGATATGGAATCTACAGAAAATACAGAATTTAAAGTAGGCGGAAAGCATGCGTTCATATATAAATTCTAGGCTGAAGAATAAGAAGAACATGACAGTTAAATAGGTTATTGATATATGTATATTAGCAGTGCTTTCTGCAAGGTCATATCCTGTACTGAATACCTCTTGTATGAACTAATATTTGATTTAAAGTTTAAACGTCCTCAATTTTCCTTTAATTTACCACTTAGGAATGCATTTATTATCATTTTTAACTATAGTGTTTTACAATAGCAGTGCTGATTTTTTAAAAATATTTCTATCCCCTTCTTGCCCTTGCGACTTTAACTTCAGATTTTCTGGCGATTTACCAGTAGTTCCGTCACAATAATATTCAATATTCTGGCAAAATGTCATGTAAAGTAACCCTGGGTCAGCTCTGGGTTCAATTCCACCCCGGACTTCATCTGCATGGAGTTTGTATGTTCTCCCCACACCTGTGTGGGTTTCCTTCAGGCACTCTGGTTACCTCCCACAATCCAAAAACATACATCTGTGACTGTGTAGTGTACAGGAATATACACTAAAATTGATATAATTTGTGGGAAAGTGTTTTATGTTCAATCCAAGGTTCCCTTTGTGTTTATACCCTTTAGGTATGATATCAGCCCTATTTATGAGTAGACAGCGCCATCTACTGGAAACTGTGAATATTTAATATGTATTGATGAGTCATATCCTAGGCTGGGGACAGCCAGAGTTTATAAATATTTTAGTGCAGGAAGTAATGTGAGCTCTCTGAGTGGGAAGTGCTGGAGAGAGAAGAAAACAGCATGTACGGCTCAGGAGAGAGAGAGAGCCCTCTAGGGGTGCTGAGCCTCATGGCTGAGGAACCCAGGTTTGGGATTTAAATATTACTGTTTTACATCTATGGATTATAACCTGCCAAGATTTTGATGTACTCATGGATGAGACTGTGACTCTTGGAAATATAATGCATAATGTACAAATGTTTTACACTGAATTTGGAATTAAAATTTGGAAACCGTTTTGGAAAAACACCTGGACTGCTGAGTGTCTTTCTCTACCAACTGGGATAGCTGCACTACAAGGTTAAAGGACAAGTAACCAATTGGACGTACATTTCCTTTTATTTATTTATTTATTTTTTGACTGTAGTTGACCCAAGGGGTGTTAGGAACTCTTAAAAGCCCAGGAAAGGAATAAATACACTACACCCTGGGTTTGGTCACTACAACTGAATAGGGAAACTAGATTGTAAGCTCCACAGGGCAGAAACTGAAGTGAATGATGAATCTCTGCAAAGCGCTACGTAATATATCAGCGCTATATAAAAACATACATTACTAATCAGGCCTCCTATTAGTTTTCTAAAATGAAAGTAAGATTATTCTGTTTGTTTAGGAGAAAATCAAACATTGCTTAGCTCTTAATTTATTAGGCTTTTATTTTCATTGAAATGACAGATATAAAAGATTTTATTCAGTGTATTTCACCTCAGTCTCTAAGTGGTCCAAGCCTACAGGATCATGCCAGCATCGCCAGTGCCTTTAGTTTAGAAAAATATGGGCAGGCAGTGGTAACAGCTTTATAGGCACATAGGGGGTTAATGACTAAAGTTAGAATTCAACTGTCGATATGAATTCTCATCACTTTGGGTGGCTGCACCCTGATTCTACTCCTTCATTCACTAAACAGCAGATTCCCATAGCAAATCTGAGACCACGTCAGAATTCCCATAGTAAATTCGCGACTGCCTCAGTAGCCATCCATTGCGTAGTGTGCAACTGTTGTTAGGTGGCGAATTGGCTACATCACAGAGTTTGCTGAATACCTCAATATGGGGAAGTCAGGAATTCACATCTTTACGTGACAATTCAGACTTTAGTCAACAATCCCCATAATGTTAGTCTCAAAGAGCTACTGCTGTCCTACTGTAAATCTGGACAAGTGCACATATGTACATTCTAGTCTAAAATATATGTTAATTCTAGTCTAAAATATATGTTAATTCTAGTCTAAAATATATGTTAATTCTAGTCTAAAATATATGTTAATTCTAGTCTAAAATATATGTTAGGCTTTACTTTTCCTTTAAGTACTGTCTATTCCAAGCCATTAATAATTTAATAGTTGAGTATATGGAGTTGTCACAGATTGTAAATCTATGTCATACCCAAATGATATGTTAAAAAAAATGTACAAAAACAAGCTAGAGAGATAGTAATAAAGAAAGTCAATTAGTTACAAGGACATTATTCCCGTATTCTGGTAAGACTATTATAAATAAATTGTATAGTTAGCTGCCAATGTGTTTTGATGATTATTGGCTTATTATGACTTTGATAAGAAACGTTTTCATAGAATGCAATAGTAAAACTGACCCCTTTAAAAGGTGACCTTGTAGATAATGTAAAAAATAACATTCAATATTTCAGTGAAATCTGAAAAATTAAAGTTTGGGAATTTACATGGTAAGTTAAATACAATGAAATGTTAAATGAAAGCAAAGTTGTTCATTCAAAGACTATAAATACCTTTAATAATATTATGATCTAAGTGAATCCTTGAAATGTGGTATCCTTCAAAGTTATCTACAATCCTCTAACATACTGCGTATAAGAGCAGGGGCTATGTTGGATTCCTTCTTTGTTACATATCCAGATTTACAAGGGGCCAGTATGGCATTCAAAGGACCCCCACATTTATTTCATCACCCCCTACCCATTGCACAAGGATAAAAAGAAGGGGGGGGTAAATGTATCCATTTGATTAATTAACAACTGTTTAAATTTACTGGGGAATTTTCTTATTCCTTGGTATGTACAGTACTTAGATCCCTGCTATTAACCTGGTTTCTAAGTCAACTGGTTTGTTTATAATCACTTGATATTGGACTTTTGATTTTTAACTGGTTTAATTGTTTAACTTTGTGACATTTTGGCATTTAATTAATGCTTTGTAAATTTATGCAAGGTTTGCAGTTGATTTATACTGTATACTTTACTGTAAAAATCATTTCTGAATAAATTGCAAAACTGGGCAAATTAATATGATCCAGTAACAAACTAAAGGGGGTAATTCAGCAAAGAGCGAACTTACCCTCCGATTCTTCACATCAGTATGCATAGCGCTCGCTGATGCCTGCACGTGGACA
>WMED01005048.1:0-11863 GCA_019650415.1 Pipa parva
ATTCTGAATTCCCCCTATATGTCTATTGTAAACTGCAAAGTATTTATATAGAATGTACAACTGGGGTCTATGTTTATTAACTGAGGTCCTGGCCCTACAATGGCAAGAAAAACACTCCCCCTATAGGTAGGGTAAAGGAGTCCAAAATGGCATTACATCTGTTTAATAGATTATTAAATCTGAAATACTGAAATGCATGTATATTTATAGAATATTGTTTTATTATCAAAGCTAGCTTTTTGCTCACCGGTATCACCAGATATGCATGTTTTACTAAATGGATACATAGAGTTTAAAAAATATGTTATAGTTAAAAAAAACAAAACAACTACAGCTTAGGAAGGTCATTTTGACCCACCGCGCTACAGTACATCAGCTACCAAATGTGAAAGAAAACAAATTAAGTAATTAATTTTAACGGCTGGAAAAAACACAGAAGAGAGAACATATTTTCATTTTTTTTTATATAAAAGGCTGCAAAAAAAGTCAAACCAAAAATACATATATATAAAGAGAAGAAGAAGTATTTATTGTTTTTGTGAGTTATAATTCATTCCCATTTTTATAAAATAATTCCTTTAGCCACATTGGCATTCGTTTTCCCCATCGAAGAAGAATATTGATGTCCATCTGCATTGGAAGATGAACTGCTCTGAAAATACCTCAAAGGTTGCTGGTTCCAAAGGATCAATATTAAGCGATATTGACTTTTTTTTCTCCCCGATAAGGACAATTTCTTTCAGTCCTAATATGAATTAGCAGAATCGAAAAGTTTAGAGAAACAAAATAACGTGAAATGCGTTGATAAATGACAAAACGAATTAAAAAAGGTTGACATGATCTTTATAAATTTCCCGCCATTAATGATAGGGATCAGGTAATGTTCACATGTAAACATAATGAATTATGGAGAAAACAAGCATAGTTATACGTTCATACTGGCAATGCACTGCAACCTAACACAACTTCAATTGGTTGCTATGGATTACAGCACCATTGAGAGGTTAAAACTATGTTCGTACCATTTCCCCTTTTTGGTTTTCTCATTGCCTTTTCCAGGTAAAAATGAACCATCCATCGAGAAAAGAGACAATTTTGTGCAAGTCATCCAGTATAGGATTCAGGGAGGTACATGCACTTGGCTTCATCCATCTCTTACTGATTGATCGTTAGTTGTACTTTCTACAGACTTACGTTAATTGATGGAGGGGATTAACGCCACTGCAGCCCTCTTTACTGTGCATCGCTGCAGGATGTACTGCTTCTCATAAATAACACTTAATGCAATCAATGAAACTGCCTGTAATGATAGAGAGCACCTGCTTGCCACCCATGTTAATCTCTGCCAAAGTTATTAGTTTACCTCTTGCAATTTAATCAATTAACGGCACATGATGTGACAAACTCGGCTTTCGCACTAGCCACAGTTTGATCTTTGGATATGACATTTTTGAGTCTATTTATAATTACAGGACTGGATGTTCAAAGGGTCAAATAAAATAGCAGAAAGGAAAAAAAAATAAGTAAATCGGCAGAGCAGCATTAGCAAACAATCTGCATACTGATTAGTATACTAAAATATAAGTTTTGTAAAAATACAACTTCTTCATTAGGGGTTTATTCATTAAAATGAAAATTCAACTGCTAAAGTCAATTCTCATCATTTTGGGTCACTATGCTCCAATTCTTTACTAGTTATTCACTAAACAGCGGATTCCCATAGCGATGAAGTAAATGCGTCAGTAGCTGCCTCTTGCGTAGGATGCCATAGTCAGTTGGGTAGTAGGAGCCCTGGAATCAGCCCCCTAATTTGATACTGGCAAATGTGACACAGTACACCTTGCCGAATTCGCTACAAGGACAGACTTGATGCTTGATTAATAGTCAAATTGTCTGTGCACGCACACATAAAGTGTCGCAAAGTGCTCTGTAAGTCCATGGACCCTGGTACCAAATATTTACCTTGTCTCCTCCATGCCCTGACATAATGACTACAGTTTCCATAATCATCAAATTTACTCCAGTCACCTTTGTTCCTGTATCTTCCATATGGAATAATGCATTAGTGCATCGGCACTTTTACACTGCAATATTTGTCCTGCAGTATAAGATTTTCAGATCTTACAACTTTTAATGCAATATTTGGCACTCACAGTCATAACCTTTGCACAATTCAATGAACACATACTGTGTGTAACAGAGGCTGTGATAAAGTCTGCTCCATCCATTATACTTTTGTCATGAGGGGACATGTTTACATCCATGGGCACTGTGGTAGCCTAATAACTTAAGTTTAACTATCTTGACTCTGCTCCTTTCTTGCAATAATGCCTGTTTGACTACAGGAAAATAGATATAACAGATATAATATGTTACTTAAATAATTATTAGAGTGTACAATCTATGTTCAGTGCCTGGGGTACAGGGAGATTAAGTGACGGCCAAGACTGCAAGCAATTAGCACAGGAGCTATCAAGGGAATAGAATCAATCCCAGGCCAGCCCCGATTCTCTGTCCATTAACTTAATCACTTAGATTTGCCATCTCCTTCCATATAATGAAAATAATGGATGCTGTAGCTATCTAACTGTAGGCATGTGACAGGGCAATCATTCAAGATCAAGAGCTCTTAAGAAAAAAAGATGACTTTTTATTCAGATAAAAGGTAGGAAAAGGAATGGAAGTTTGTGAGAGCTCACAGTAATATTACGGGTGAAATCTTTATGAAAACAGGAGTGATGAAAAATTATCAGAGCTTGAAACCCAAACACCTTCCCAGCAATGAGTCTTCCATGTATAGATGTTATAGAAGATATCTGCTTTTCCTGTGTGAGCAGACAGAGTTCCAAACACCTCACTACAGTGTTAATGGTTTATATTGGTGACTGAAATACACAATCTTGCCACATCCAGTAATCAATCATCCAGGGAGCAGAGTAGACATGGCTCCAGAAAAAAACCCAATCTGCAAGATTTACATCAAAGAAAGCTAGTTGCTCACCTTGTATTTTAGGCAAATATTTCCAGTTTTATTGCAGAACCTCAAAGAGCACAACATATCGGAGTGGCATAACTCCCCCCTTCATCAGGTGCAATAAAAATGGGAATATTTCCCTAAAATACAAGGTGAGCAACTGGTCTTTATATTGATGCCCATTCCCCTATGTGCATGAATGCAGACTACTGTGTCATTCACCTAAGCATAATTTATGTTTATTGTCCTCGATAGTTCCTAGCTGTCATAGCTTAGACCGGAGGTCGTCAACCTATGGCTCTTGAGCCAGATGTGGCTCTTTTGATGGCTGCATCTGGCTCTTTGCCAGAGCTCACATGCAAGCTTTCTCAGTGCTTCCAGATTGCTAGCCAATCCAGAGCCGCTGACGTCACCGGCTTCCAGGTTGGTAGCCAATCTGGTGCCGCTGATGTCACCTATGTGACATCATAGGCTCCAGATTCAAAAGGGCTGAGAGAGCTGCATGTATATGGCTCTCTCAGCCCTAAAGGTTGCCAACCCCTGGCTTAGACAAACTAACTCCTACCTTACACCTAACTGGACAAGCCAGGCATCTACTTCACTCAGCCTTGCAAGAGCGAAATTTATTAAAGTTGGAAAAGCCTTTTCAGCTTTTCCGACTTTAATCGGGAGAAGGCTTTGAAGTTTCTCCCGGTAAGTATCGGGAGATTTGCATCATGCATTTCTTACCGTGACAAACTTTTTAAAATTAAATATATCCATCCAGCTAGTATCGCACGATGCAAATCTCGCGATACTTACCGGGAGAAACGTCAAAGCCTTCTACCAAGTTATTAAATTTGGAAAAGCGTAAACAGCTTTTCCGACTTTAATAAATTTTTCCCCAATTGGTCTTTAATTCAACAACTACCAGCTCTTAGTGCTAATCAACTACCTTAACTCCTCTAAGTGTACATAGGGCACATTTATTAGAAAAGCAAACGATTTGCCCATTAATGGTTAGCTATAAGTTCATCCCATGTGGATAGGTTTGAAAAGGTAACATTTTGCAAAATACCTATGTTCGTTTATCTATATGGTCTCCTTTATGTGCTTCTTTTTGCACTCTTCTTATACTGCTTTATCTATGGGAAAAGGAGCTGCAAACTGATAATATTATCGTTAGGCTTAAAATCCCTGATATAGATGAATTAACTTGTTATTAATGAAATGAAAGAACAGAAGGAATTGTTTACAGAGGTCTAGTAACCCGTAGCAACCAATCAGTAGTTTACATCCCCTGCTATATGGAAGTAAGAATAATAAAATAAAAACATTTATAAAAATAACTGCTAATTGGTTGCTATAGGTTACTAGACCTCTGTAAAGTAATGGAAAGAACTGGAGGCAGGGACTGGGCAGAATGAGAGCTGTAATGTTGCAGTTTAAGACCTGCATTAAATGAAACTCTTAATGCAAGTAAATGGGGTAGATTCTGTTATATGTATGCTTGGGTTTCACTCAACTAAATGTATGAGTAATATGTTTAAGAGGAGTATTAGTGGCAGGATGTTTTGTATTGCTCTTGAATAAAGTATATTCTTATCTCAGCCTGCTTGGATTCATGGATTTGGTGAGCATTGCTTTGCTTGTGTGGATTAAAAAAATAAGGGGCATATTTATCAAATAGTGTATTCACATTAGTAAATTTGCCACACTAGGTGACAATTCACCATTACGGCCTCATTGACTTAAGGATGAATTCACCTCACTACAATTGGAGTCGCATCCCCAAAATAGAGCTCCTTAAAGATCGCTACTATCGTAGTCACCTGAACTGGTTTCCTATTCATCACATCACAGAGTTTGCTCAATAAGAGATCACGGGGAAGTGGTGAATAGATGTGAATTTAGAGTTATACGAGACTATTCGGCCGTTAATCGATGAGGCCCTCAATGTAGTGAAGTCACTATTGCATAATCACCACACAGAATATTTTTGCAGCAATGGAGCTAATTGTCATGAATTATCACATAGTGCATTATGAGCGCAGTCAGGCAAATAGTAGAGGTGGCGTATTGTAGTGAATTTGTCATGAATAGCTGTATTGTAAAAGGATCTGTTAATAGGAGACAAAGTAATCCTTTTGTCTCTTTATGTCAGTATTGTATACTTGTAATACTTGTATACTGTATATTACAATTTTGTTTTACATTTGATTTAATGACAGACATTTCTTAGTCACCACATTTTCTAAGCCTTTAGAATGAAATGCCCCTAGAAATGCAATGGAAACCCCGCCATAAGCCTCCAAATTCCCTAAATTGCTCATTTTATTTGGCAAAGATAAGTCTGCATATTCACACCAGCCCTGCCATTGACCAATTGTCACTTCAATTTCCTGCACCTTCTCCTGTCTCCCATTCATAAGGTTCGGTTGACAGTGAATGCTTAGATTAATTATTCAGCGACAACTCAACTGCACAAAATTATTTTTTTTCTTGTTTAGAGATCAACACAGCAATTCTACACTGCCCTGGCCTCTCTGTGATGCTAGTACAAAATTGTTCTCTATGATCCATAAAGTGGTTCTTCCATTGACACTGGTTGGTGTCACATATTTGCATTTTATTACCTTGAAGGGCATAATATTCCCAAGCAATCCATTCATAAGCAAGCATCATTAGCACTTGCAAAGCATTCATTACAACATCAGCGATTATATTACCTTGATCGCGAGGTATCAGTAAAGTCAGTAAGCCTATTAAAAAACAAATGCATGATTGCAACTAATGGGGCAAGTGATTTCTTACAGCAGATATACAGTATCTTTGTGAAAGCAAGTTGAGCGAACTGTGTTGACTTAATTTTTTTTTACATAATTATAACAATAGTCATGATTTCATACATACTTGTACTTGGGAAGGTTAAAGAACTGTGCTGTTGAAATGCGCTGTTATTTATCTGTTTGTTGAAAGAAAGACATGCATTTGTTTTCAGATCAGACATCCCTTGGTACTGTCAGTTGCATTAACTGAAAGACAGCTCAACTGTCACTTAGAATGGTTAGTGGAGCACGGGTCTCTCGAAAGCTTTTTAATCGGAGATCTTGGGTGCAGAAATTGTCAGGATGTTTTTTTTCTCTTAATCTGGACAACTGTCTGATGGAATCTGAAGAAACACTTAGTTACATGTTAAATTCTAGACAATACGGGACTTCCATATGTGCATTTATATGGCTGAGTGCAAGACCTCTCAACTTATCAGAAGTAAATGATTTTTTTTTTTTTTTGTTGAAATGTGAAGTTTACCTTAATATTTACCTTTCAAGGGTCATATTTCTCAAAGCCTGTAATAGTGTAGTACATTAGTAAATGAAAAATCATGACACATGCTCTGGCTCCATGAACTTTCAGTGTTCCTACTGTTGTGGAGTGCAAACATTTTAAATAGAGGGATTTTATTACATATCTATCATCATACAAATGATAAGCCCACCAACAAATGCAAAGTACTCCATGTATGGAGTACCCCTTCCGAGTTATCAAGTGTATTGTCCACTCCTTATGGGTCACTTGGTCTCATGGAGATTTTTAATTGTTTTTAACATTATTTTTTGCTGTTGTTTTCTTTTATGTTTGGAGTGTTTATTTTATGATGTTAATGAATAAAAATATATATTTTTCATCAAATAATCTTAATATATTCTTTGATTTGTTTCAAAGTGTGTGCTAGTAATTTGGGTTCTTTTTGCCTTTTTTTTTGCCATGTTCATATCTTTAACCCATTAGCTGCACCTATTATAATTAAAAAGTTTGTGCTCGCTGCCCTCTCCCCGCTTTTTTGACATATTATTCTAAGTCTAGCACCCCTTGATCAACTACATTTTTATAGAGAAGTATTCACAGACAAGGTTATTCATATCAAAATGCTGAATGTCCCAGGCTGTGGCATTTTATTTGACGGAAGGACTCCCTAAGGACCCTGTAGTGCTAATTTTATTGGGGTAAATCAGACCATTTTTGCAATAAATATACCAACACATTTTGACTGGTATTAAAAATTCACATTGTTGCCAAATGTAAATCAACAGTTTTGCTAATTAAAACAGTTGACTGTATGGACAAATTCATCACCCTTAGTTTGTATGACTGTGCGGGACTGAACTGAATTGGTAATCTATTTAAAGGGCTGCAGTATATGTATATAATATTATAAATAAGTTAACACATATAATTAAGCTAAATTTGTATTTATATGCAAAGGGGTCCATGGGCCTCCCATTATTCCTGTAGAAAACAGTACAACCTAAAACTAAGGGAAATGCTGAAAAGTTTAACATATTATATGCATATGTTAAGTACATGTCTTCCTATCTGGTAGGGAAATGCCATGTTTTAGGTAATAACTCCAAAGGATTCTGGGAAGGAAGGATGGTTCCTATATAAATTTAGTTATAGCAGATATCTTTCTTTAATCTGCGTTGTATAGTTCTGTTATACGAGTTCTGAAAATTCAACTGCCTTAAAATTAGAAGGAGACTAAGGACCTAGGGCAGTGTTTTTCAACCATTTTTCTTCAGGGGAACCCATTGATGTAATGAAATTTCTGGCGGAACCCCTAGAAACCCGGAAACCCTAGAAATCACATAACGTGCGTGACGTCACTGACGTCTACATACCCGACAGGTCACAGAGGGGAGGATCCAAGGCTGCGATCTCTCTCTGATGCGTCAGGTAATTGTGCTGATTGCTAATAATGTGGTCTCTGTCCCTGCTAACAGTGATTGCTAGCAGATCACTGTTAGCAGGGACAGAGATCGAATCATTAGCTATCGGCATCATTACCCAGCTCATCAGAGAGAGATCGATGCAATCTCTCTGATGAGCCGGGTAATGATGCCCATCAACCAGTGTGTCGCGGAACCCCTGGGTTGTCCTTGCGGAACCATTGGGTTCCACGGAACCCCGGTTGAAAATCACTGACCTAGGGAACTATTCACACATTGTGCACCTGTGTGACAATATCAATGTTAGTTTGTCCCTATATTTATGAAAATTTCCCCTGGAAGCACTTTTTAATCTATTATTAGGTTAATAATTTAATAGTTTAATTTATTTCTTGTATTTCCATGAATTAAATAGATAAAATAATAAACAAATACTGACAATTTATGTTTCACTGCTTTTAATAGAAAAAAAATAACAAAACACAAGGCCAATGTTCTATTAACTCTATACAGGAGCCATTGTAAAAATCAGTATCACCTAAAGCATACTGTGCTTAGTATAAATTTACATACATTTTTGGCACTTGAGGTCACTTTAACCTACAAAAAGAAAAGAAAAAAATAGGAAAAATACCCTTAATCATTTAGCAGCGTGCATATGTTAGCGGGCAGTGAGAGACCAACCCTTAAAAAGAAAATAGAATAAAACTATGATACTAAAGAGTAATGCAAGTTGGGTCAGAATGACCCTGCTTTCAGTAGAAACTGAGATTATTTTAAGGGCTTTCCGCAGAAAGAATTTGTGGATGTGGCTACGCTAGCATTTACTTATTCTGCCCTCTTTTCTTATAAAACGACTGCATATTATCACTATATACTAATAACGTGGAATTCATTCTGTTGTTTACGGCATTAGCTCGTTTTATAAAGAATGATAATGACAGGGATTATTTTTAATTAAATTAACATCATTAGACTTTTTTTATTTGTTTATTTATTTAAAATTTGATTTGGTCAAAGCAGGAATTAGGGTCTATTTGAAATTCACCCCCCCCCCCCCAGTTAACAGCTTCGTTTTGTTTTATAGGTATGATATTCTGCTAGAATATCTGAATTGCTGAATTATTAAATATATATGAATATTTTGTGTTGTTTCAAAAAAGTGGCTGGAGCCCTCGTTTCTGTTATTTTCATACCATATTAGGTTCTTTCCACTTGATCTATAAGTGGAGTTTGTTCCCCTGGGGGATATTTATGTGCTAATCTGGGATCTGATATAGCAGTGGCCTATATTGAATCTGGCTACAGAGTTACCAAGTGTGCTATTCTGAATTTATACTATCTATGCACCAGCCCTTTGATGCAAGAATGAAGGAGTTTATGTTAGTGTTAGTGTTAATCATCTCTGTAACTAATGCATTTGGTCCATACTATGTAACAGTGGAGTCTAGAGGGGTAAGAAGATCTTAAAACATTACAATTGTATTTTCTGATAAAACATTAACCTTTTATTATATGCATTTTATTACAAAGCACCAATAAATTATGGTTACAAAATTGACAGCATGCCATAAAGGTCAAAAATCTTTATAATTTCAAGAACATTTCTAATTGCATTATAATAATGAGTATGACTGTGAATGAGGGGGTTATTCACTAAGGTGCAAATTCGACTGTTGAATTCGCAAACAGCAGATTCCCATAGTAAATCTGCTACAATTTCCCCATTGTAAAGTCGTGACAATTTTTAAATGTTAAGATTGCGACAATTTTCCCATAATAAAGTCGCAACTGCGACAATATTCTCATTATAAAGACGCAACTGCGACAGTAGCAGCCTATTGTGACTGTCTTTATCTGGCAAATTCGCACCTATACGCAACAATTTGGACTTTAGTGAATAACCCCCTGAATCAAAGTACAACTGTATAAGATGTTCAGCACACATATAAATGATGCAGGATTGCATGAATTTTGTTACATCCAAGGGGGTAATTCACCAAACAGCGAACTTACCCTCCTTCGCATCAGTACTCATGCCTGGTTATGCGCTTGCTGATGTCCTGCACGCGGACATCAGCGAATGCTTTAAAGGGATTCCAGTCTCGGCGAAGCTCATGAGGCCATACTTGTGATGCCTCGTGAGACTGTAATCCCTTTAAAGTGTTCGCTGATGTCCATGTGCAGGACATCAGAGAGCGCATAACTGGGTATGTGTACTGATGTGAAAGATCCGGAGGGTAAGTTCGCTGTTTGGTGAATTACCCCCTCAAATGTGTACATCTTTGGGTACTCTCACAGAAACTACTGTAAATATATATAGGAGCAACATTTAAGGGTGAAATTTACTAAAGTCAAAAACAATTTTCATTTTTGACCTTTTTGCTCCCTTTTTCATCTGATTTTTGGGACAAAAATAAAGGCAAAAGGTCAAAAATACTATTTGCCTTATTTCATGGGGAAAACAGGCGAAAAGCTCAAAAAAATAGTTTTTGACATTGGTGAATTTCAAAATGTCAAATTCTCCATGCTCTTGGGGTCCATGATCAAGCTGCTTCTTGGCTGGCTTCCTATCTGTCTGATTGTGCCTTTTTTGTCTCACATGCTAAGGACACCTCTTCTCCTGTCTCTCAGGGTGGGGGTGCCTCCTTACTCTGTCCTTGGCCTTCTCCTGTTTTCCCTGTACACGCTTTCCTTGGGTGATATCATCAATTAATTTGGTCTGCAGTATCACATGTACGCCGATGATACCCAAATTTTCTTATCAGCTCCGGTGCCAACAAATGAATTACAGTCTCAAATTTCCAGCTGTCTCCTGGCAATCTCCTCTTGGATGACAAAGTGCCAACTCAAATTAAGTCTTGCTAAAACGGAATTGATCATCTTTCCACCCAAACCTGGACCCATTCCTACCTTTTCTCTTCAAGTTGAGGGTGCAATCATCAACACTGTTACCTCTGTACATTGTCTACGAGTGACTTTTGACTCTGCACTTTCCTTCTCTAAACATATCTCTTCCACTGCTAAATCCTGTTGATTTTTCCTTTGCAACATTGCCAAGATCTGCCCCTTTTTCTCTCGCTCCACTGCTAACACCCTTGTGCATGCTCTCCTTGTATGCCGCCTAAACTACCGCAATGTTCTTCTATCTGGCCTTCCAGTTTCCTACCTTTCCCCACTTCAGTCTATCCTAAATTTGGCTGCCAAAATTCTCTCTCTCCAGAGGGTACAGCCTTTCTCCCAATCTCTCTCTGCTGCCTGGCTCCCCATAAGTAAACAAATCACTTTCAGTGCTCTCCTTTTGACATTTAAGGCACTTCACTCTGTTGCCCCTCCCTACATTTCCTTGTGTGCCTGTACATTCCTCAACATCAATTACGCTCCTCTCAAAGCAACCAGCTTTGCATGCCACATATTAATACTGCCCCTTCTCATCTTAAACTCTTTTCTCTCTCTGCCCCCCACATCTGGAATTCTATACCAATACCATATATATAACTAGAGGTTATTATGGCACTAGTTTGTTTAAGAGCTCCATACACATATCTTTTATGACATAACCAATGTAATCCAACATGCATACAGCATAGGTATACCTATGTTATTGTCCTTCCATCTGTGTATGTAAGTGTTCCTCCCACTTAGATTGTAAGCTCTATGGGGCAGGGACCTCTTGTGTCAGCCGCAACCTAGCACTTAAAGTGAACATTCCTTGTGATATTTTACTTGTATTGTTTAATGCACTTTCCCATGTCTGTATTGTACTTGTATTGCTGAACTGTACAGCGCTGTATAAATTTGTGGCGCTTTATACATAAAATGGCACATACATACATTAAACTGTGGCAATATTATGATGTACATGTAAATTGGCTGCCCCTTTACATTTGTAAGCATTGCTACATATTGGGTTTGGCTGCCTTGCACCTTTGTTATTCAATTTAATACAAGTGATGAGAAATAAACTTCATCATGGGCAAAGAGGAGTTCCCAAATCATTCCATAGGAGTCATCATAATATGAGATTTAAATATATTTAACTAATCAGCAAAACCAGCCACAAAGTATCTCCAATGCTGAAACCAAAGACAAAGTATGCAGACAGCTGAAAACCAATGTCACCTGAAAAAAAATAAAAGTGCAAATAATGCCCCCAATAATGAATGAATTATGTCCAGGG
>WMED01005050.1:6465-19982 GCA_019650415.1 Pipa parva
GCACGCGGACATCAGCGAGCACTTTAAAGGGATTCCCGTCTCGGCGAGGCAACTCTTTTGCTCTCGCTGAAACTGGAATCCCTTTAAAGCGCTTGCTGATGTTCGCGTGCAGGACATCAGCGAGCGCATATCTGTCAGTGTGAAGTGAGGAGAAGACTACGCACCTCACTTCACACTGTCGTGAATTACCCCCAAAGTCTAAGCTTGATCCCCAGTGGCGCCATAGCAAAAAAGACCAGAGCAGACACACAGAGGGAAACAAGTCCCAGATTCTATTCTAGTCAGGTGGGACTGTCCAGGTGTTTGACAGAAGAAAATGACAATTACATTCCTATAATGCTGTAAAAAAAAGGGGATTTTTGCATTTTTTCCGAGGTTCCTATTCCACAGGGTATTTGTTTTCACATAGTACTACTGAAACAATTGGCAATGCATTTAGCCCTTTACAGAATTTAAACCTTGTATATCAAAGCCAAAACTTAGACCTAGTGTTTTGTAAGAGATCCAATGTGGATTTAATACCTTTACCATGCTGTACCCCAGCAGTAAAATCTGATCCTTAAAGCATGGATTGAACATGAACATACTAATAAATTCAAAATGTCGAGATGATTTTTTATGCAAAATATAACTTTTTTCTTCAAATTTACCCAGTACAATAGTTTAAGTCCCGACACTTCTATAACTATGCCTTTTGTATTTGCAGCATGCTACATTATAGCTACTGTATATTTCTGTATGTTCATTATTTTTATATTTTGTTTCATTCCTGATCAGGAAAGTAGCCGCATGGAAACTGAATTACTGGAAACAACAGAGAAGCTCATTGAATATGAAACCCTGGCAAACAATTTGCAAAAAAACATGGACAGTATTCTTCGTGAAAAGGTTAGCGGAACCATGAGATTCATACAGATACAATTATCTGTGAAAACAGTAGTGTTTCTATGACACATATTGCTCTGATCCAAAGCTTTTAACTCTGCAAACCTCCAACTCTTCCTGCATCCGATTTTCCAAAACTTACCCACTAATCATTCCTGCAGCAGTTCCTCATGTGAATATGCTATTCCCGGCCATCTTTACTGGGGTTAGCATCTCTGGGTGGCTCAGGCATGGGAGAGGGGACAAGCTGGCTTTATCCTGAGATACTACTGTAAACCATCCACAGTATTCAGACTCTTCTCTTAGGGAGGTGGAAAGAAATCCTTTACCATTCTACAGTGTCAAAGAATCCCAGTACACTGCTTAAAAATGTATACAAGCAGTCTGTTTGGTTTACAATATAGTACCCATATAATTTTTCCAGTTCTATTCTTGTCCTTTTTTATGCATACTATTTTGTGTGTATGGAAGGAATAAAAATCCTGTACCGTTTTCTTTACAAAGAACCAGAGAGACCCCTTTCCATGTACAACAAGACCTTGTAATGTGCTGCTTTTTACATGTGGGCATTCAAGTATGGGTGGATAGCAAATAACATCCAGTCAAAACTTTGGATTTTATAAGCAAGAGGACCAGTAAGTAAAAGTACCAATTGGTTACTAGACCTAAGCCCCTGTTGACATATTATCCAGCTAGCTCATAAATTTGCATCTATACCATCTTTACTAGATATAGATTTTTTTTGCTGCTTTCTATGTATAAATTATTTGTGAGAAGTAATCCGACTGCCTTGGTGATTCATTGGACACTGCTCAAATGGCTAGGGGTGAAGTAGCCTGGGTGGTCTGTTATACTTACTGATTAATGTCTTTTTGTCCCCCTCTTCTTCTATGCTTCAGCCCCCCTTTATTCTGCAGGTTGCTGCATCACAATCCCTCTACAGGTCCATCTCCTCTTTTAAATCACTGATGCAAGCAAGTGCAGAAGCAGCATTAGGTTCCGATACCGCTTCTGCGCATAAATGCACCGGTGAGAAGAAGAAAAACAGGTGCTGGTGGATCTCAATTCTTGAACTTGCAGGATAAAGAGTGGCTGATGCAAGAGTGAGGAGGTAGTGGAGGACAAAATTCATGGTTTAGTTCTTCTTTAAAACATTTAATTTTTGCTTGAGATTGAACAAATGCTTCATCTAAAAGCATTTAAAGCAGGGCTGATATTTAGCAAGGTCAAGCAGTGGCCGGATAAACTCAACTTTGACCACATCACATGACCAGTTGATTTTACCTGTAGCAGTACAGTGCTACTGGTAAATTACCTGTCCTTCAAGAAGGTTTTTCCTGGGGGAAGAGGAGCTTTGAATGTTTTCAGAAATACAATTCTGATTGAGAGCTAGATATTTGAAACAGAATTGTCCATATCAGTAATACTGTGTTAATTAAATGTGCCTGCATTTCTTCACTCCATCACTGATGTACTATTTTGGGTATTTCAGTATGGTGAACTGGATCCAAGCTGTGCAGAGTTTCTTAGCCAGGAAGAGAAGTTGGCTCAAATGCGAAATGAGTATGAGCGCAAACACAGGGTGAGTGACTGAAATAGTGTTTGCTAAAAATTCTATGTATTATGGTGCCACTAAATAAGGCTTATGCTCTCTCTCATATTGCTGCAGGAGTTGCAGGATCGCATTGATGAGCTGCAGCTGGAACTTGAAGATTACCGTGCACAAGGTGTCAAGGGATTCAGAAGATCACTAACTAATTGCTTATTTGATGAAATGGACAATAAAAATAACACAGACACTGATCAGGGTAACAACATAGTACAGTTTAGTTTTCTCTATGGTCCTAAAAATATAATATAAAATATAATATCTCATCTTCAAACTTCCCAGACATTTGGTCCACTTGTTTTTGCTGCATCCATTGTGGCATAAAGGCTTCTACTCCCTGCATCTACATTTATAAGGGTTTAATGGCCTGCCTTGCTTACAGAGTTGCTGGCTTTCCTCCTGCAAGAATATTGTTTGCAGTTTTAACACTGGGTTTAGCTGACTGTGCCTAGTACCTTATTTTAAGATGTACAATCTTTCAGAGCCTTAGAGGCATTAATACAGTGAGTAATGTATGTACAGAGACTATTACAGAGGAGACCCATACGGTCAATAACTAGAGGCCGTTATGTACTGCAAATGCTGAATAGAAAAACCAACAGGAAAAGCTAAAAATAATTTGATTTCAAAAAAAGAAATAGACAAAATATTAGACTGATATTTAAATCCCTTTACTGAGGATCCTTGATTGAACTATTCTATTTTGTGAGGTTTATAATACTATTATTGCTAGAAAGAAAATAGTTTCTGGAAGTAATGTATAGTTATTGCTGTAAATATTTTCCCTTAAAAGTTTGAAAGTTTTGTCTGCATTTTATCTCATTTCTGAACTATGAGAACATTGCCCTTACTTTAGCTCCCACCTTTTGAGTTTTTGAACATCTTAGACACCATCTTAAGCCTTCCTGCTTAAGTATTGTTTCAATCTGTAGGTATTGGTCCAGAAGATTGTCCTCCGCTAAACATGAGCATAGAAGCAGAGATGGCGATTGAACAGATGAGGGAGCAGCATAACAGTGAAGTAGAACGACTGACCCTGGAACTTGAATCTCAAGTAATTCTTTGTTATTTAAAATAAATTTTCATTTGTGTCAACCACTTATATTTGTTTTTTAAGAAGGTGATTAAAATGGCAACTGAGGCTGATAAATATACAGTATGTGTAGTGTATTATCTAACCTTCCTTAAACCAGGAGTAGTACTTTTTGGTAGTTATCACTTTCATAACTTTGATGCAGAACAAATATGATAAATCAACACTACAGGGAAAATTTAATGCCAACAAAGTGCAACAACATGTATTTTTGGCAAAAGGTATGGTTAGCCTATGCTTGCCACTTTAGTATACTCTTCATCTCTTTAAAATGCATAAAATAAGTTATTTTAGAAAGCAAAACTCTTTAAAGAAAGCATTCTGCAAGACAGCAAGTACCGTATATACTCATGTATAAGTCAAGAAATTTAGGTAAAAAAAAATCATTTAAAATTGTATACTCGACTTATACACAAGTAAACACGGTACTCAGAAGAAAAGAAAAAAAAGCTTTGAGCCGCTCTGCCTTCGCTGGATTGGTTGAGGCAAGTGGAGAGGGCGGTGTGAGTGTTTAGCTGCTGTGGAGCTGACTGAGAGAGCCTCGCACGTCACTCTCTGCACACACCAGGTCTCTTCTTGTCAGGGGATTAGTGCGGCTGCTCTGACCTCCCAGTACAGAGCGGACCGGCTCCCCGGAGGGAACACTGAGCACAGCAGAGACAGCAGGCAATGGACATCTCCAGGTACAATGCTGCACTCTTTACTTCTCAGTTCTTCATTCTCTCCTGTCACCTCGGGGGTCTCTGTAGACTCAATCACAATGTTTACTGCTGCTCCGCAATGCGTCCGTCCCCTCAAATCAGTCAGCTCCTCACACACTTTACAGCCCCCCACTCCTTCCTCGACTTATCCATGGGTCATATTAAAATATATATTTAAATAATAATCTGAAACACATTTCTTACATTTCAGTTTTATTAGCTTTGCTCTATAAAAAGGTTTCAGGTGAGATTTCAGTCTATTTTGCTTCAGTCTTTAAGAAGTCCAAATTGAATGAGCCCTGGGCTCAATGAGAAAGCTGGCCAGCACAGAGAATGATGTCAAGCAGGAACAACTTTGGAGTCATGCCTGTTCAGTGCACTTCTTGGTGCCTAAGGTCCATAATATCTAGTCTTTTGGGCATAATTTCTCCTTTAAATTATATCACTTGGACTTTGTGTCACCACCTTTATATACTTACTACACTTATAATACCTCCTTTTACTGCCCAGATTATACCACCTGTAATAGAGTCAAAATAACTAAAATGTCTGGAGTTTTCATTTCCATAGCCAACTATCAAACTCTGAGGTTATAACCCATAATATTTCTTACAGACAACTTACTACGAAGATCAATTGAAAGAAGTGAAATTGTCTAGTGAAAAGGAACAAGCTGATCTCAAGCAGCATTTTAAAGAAGAAATTCAGAAAACAGAGAAGCAGATACAGCTCCTTAACATGCAAAATGCCAGTCTAGAAACTGAAATTGTCAGGCTGAAGGAGCAGCAGCAGTGGGCAGTGTGTGAACATAAGAAGGAGGTTATTAACAGGGAAGAACTGTTTAATGAACAAAAGCTTCAATTGGAAGAACAGCAGGCTGTTCTCCAAATGCAGCTAACTGAATCACAACAGTCTTTCCAAAAACAGATGGAGGAATTGGTACAAAAAATGGAGAAGGATGAAAAGGAGACAAAGGCTGAACTTTTTGCACTAAAAACAAGATTTCAAGAGGAGAAAAATCAGCTGGAGCTAAGTTTTCAGGAACAAATTACAAAGATAACTGAACATCAAGAGTCAGAAAAAGAGGAGATCAGGACAAGACTTGAGGAAAGTCATCATCATGAACTCCAGAATGAAAGGTAAGCAAGAACTACAGAGTCAGTGTGGAACCATCTTATTTCTAGAAAAGAAATGTTTCCTCTATGCTCAAGAACATTTATAGATAAAAACATGTACTGTGTTAGTGGCTACTTGTCCTCCCCTCACTTCAGAAAAGCTAATGTATATAGGATTTTTAGCTTACAATTTTACTGGAAAAAAAACGGCACTAAAATAAGTCCTTGTCATTAGGGTTGCTCTGTTAGGACATCCTTTTAATGTTCTCCTGGAATATACAATTATGCTTGAAATGTCACTATAGTATAGAACAAGAGATTTACTATCTGAATATAAAAAAAACCTTATACAGATTGTTTTATTCAGTGTTAGAAGCCAGTATTCACTTTTACAATTCACTAGAGTATTTTTAAATCTAAAATTTAAAAAACCCTGGTTGCTAATTATTCTTTCAGACCAGTACTTAATTGAGATGCCTTTTGCTGCAATAGCTTTAAGACTATTTTGGTAAGGTTCTACAAGATTTGCACCTCTCTGAAAATTTTTTCTCCTCTCTGCATGTTTACTTTCTGTTGAGGTTTGATGTAATTTCCCAATATTATTTATCCTTAGGACCATGTACCTTTTTGATTACCCGTAATAAAGGTTCTCAGAAATGGAAAAGCATAGAACCTTCCCCTTTAAGATCTTACTGGGTGCTTGAACTGTGTATCAAAGTCAGTGTTTGGTAAAGAACAATGTTCTTTAATATTTCATTTGTGCTTTTGTAAAATTGATTTTTTTTTTTAGTTTTATACTTTAAAACATAATTTAAATTGTTGACCTTTTAAGGATATGCTAATAACTGTGGGATTCCTTTGTATAAAATTCATAGGTGAACACAGGTTGAAGTAACATTTTATGTTGACCATGTTTAGGAAAAAAATGCAAATGGAGCATAACAAAAGGATATCCGAGATGGAAATAAAAATGACTAAGGAACATGAAGTTACTATGAAGAACCATGAAAAGGCTTTAGTAACCCTTGAAAACAAGTTCCAAAATGACATACAAGAACTCGCAGACAAGTACACAGAACAAAAAACTCAGTGGGAGTTTGAAAAAGAGGAAATTATTCAGGAGAGTGCCGAGGCACAAGAAAAACTCAAAGAACTGCTGGAAAAGGGTAAAACAGAAGCATATTCTGCACTTTTAGAAGAAAAAGATCAATTAGAGAAGACGTACAAGGAACATATAAATAATTTAGCTACAGAAAAGAAGCAAGTTCAGAAGGAGTTGGAAGAGTTAAAAGATGCTGCAAAAAAGAGAGAAAATCTGTTGTCTAGTAAAATCGCACAGTTAGAAAATGATGTGCGAGAAGAACTGACCGAGAGAGATGAGCAGTTGTTCCAAGCTGAAAATAATAATAAGATCCTTAAAGAAACTATAGCAAAACTGGAAAGAGACCATTATTCTGAAAAAGAGTGCCTTTTTGCTGATCTGAAAAAATCTGAAGCTCAGTACAAAGAAACATGCGATAGGGCAGAGAAAAAAAAAGAAGATATGTATGTAGAAATTTCCACATTGCAGAACACAATCAGTGAACTGCAAAATGAGCTTAATTCATTGGCAAATATTCAGGGAGAATATAATTTAGTGCAGAAAGAGAATGCCGATCTAAAAAATCTTGTATCTCTACTCCAGAGTGCCTCATTCCTAGAAGAGGACAGGGTCGTTTTGAAGAATCTTCAAAATGTGCATGAGCAAACTGTTAAAGAAAATGTCAGGTTGAATTCTGAAATAAAAAGACTGCATAAAAAGCTAGGCGTGCTAAAGTATAAATATGTTAAACATAGAATACCAGATTCACAGAATGATTTTCAGGTAGAGACAAAACAAAGCCTGGCAATATCTGCAGAAAGTGAGGGTAGCACCATTGATGGAGATGATTTTGGTCACTATATGGAAGATGTAAATATGACCCTTAAGTGCAAAATTAAAGAACTTGAAAAGATCACAGAAGCATTGAGACTAGCTGAAAAAAACTTTGAGGTTGCTAAAGCTGAGAATGGTGATCTTCAGATTCAGATGTTGCAACTTCAAGAAAAAATACATAATTTGACTTTAGAAAATGATGTTCTTCAGCAAGCAGTAAGCTCAGAGGAGTTAACACACATAGACCTTGAACAAACACCTGTCACAATGTCAGGGCTTAAAATGCTTTTAGCAGTTGGAAAAAAAGAAAATTTGCATCTTCAAGAAAAACTGAAGTTCATGGAGCAGAAAAACATGGAAGCTGTGGAGAATAACCAGGAGCTTTCTTCTGAAGTGCTCTGGTTGCAAAAAGAGATACATAACATGGAGGAAATTGCTGAAGCTTCACTGAAACTTGAAAACATGTATGAAGAAACAAAGAAGGAAAATACTGAACTAAAGGAGCTTGTTCGAGATTTTCAGGAGAATATCACAGAGCTGAAAGGAAAAAGTGTTACAACTGCATACACAGATAAAGAAATTCAGACTCTAGAACTGAGGCCTGAATTGAATATTGTTGAACATTACATAAAGGATGATGAATGTTCTTCAAGTGACATAAATGCCCTTAAAGACGTCTCAAGAACACATGATGAAAGTGATACCAGTTCTGTTGGGAGCTTTAGAGGACTGTTACATCGGGAGACAGATTTTATAGAAGAACTTGGCAGTAATAAAAGGCCACAAGTTGTCAGCCCAAGAAACAAAAGTGCGAAAGTGCAAAGAAACCATAATGTTCTAGAATCGCATCTGCAGATGAAGCACAGGGAAATACTGAAAATAGATGAACTTCTGAGGTAATTCCCATGTATGCTTTTTCTTCTGGCCTCTTCTGCTAGTCTAAGCAGGCTAAGAATCTATGTGCCTCTCTGCTGCTGCCCTACAACTAACATTATCATCTGCTATATAACAATTTCGGTGATGTTCTTCTTCGTCATGGATAACCAATTTATTAATACAAACTAGATTTTGGTACCCTGGCTCTGTCTTCTTTTATTGTTATTTGGCTCTCGCACAGTTGTGCTTAACAGACTAAGATGCTTTTGTTAATGTAATAATGTCACTTTAGCAAATAATGATGCTTGTATTCTTTACACTGTTGCTCTTTACAGACATCGCATATGGGATTTTGTCTTCTATTGCCCTTTCCTCCTATTTTGTTTGTATAATCTCTTCTTCTGTTTCAGGTTTTAATGCAGCCTTTTTTATAAACTGATGTTTTGTTAACTGGTCAGTCCAGTTACCATAAGCAGTGCTGGAAAAATCTAGATGTGGTATACTATTTAGGGTTTAATTGCTTCAGTGACTGATATGGGGGTCTAGAGAAAATGCTCTTACTGAAATGTGTGTATTTACAGTAAAGGAGGGTTAAGGGTACAAAAAATACCCTACCTGATTGGCTGTGACAGCACAAAGATCAATTAGCTGGTGTGGTCCGAAATATATTGCATATAAATCAATGCTTATTCCCTGAGAGTTAGAGATAGCAATAAAAATCTATGTGCATTTAAACCAAAGCTGGCCATGCATTATATTGCATCACTTTCACCTTAAAGTGATACGGACACCTGTGGGGTCTTTTAAATATTTTAGAAAGTTATCTATAAGTAATATGCCATGCTTTTGTCATTTTGGTCAGTAACTTTATTGATTTTTGTCATGTAGGTCTAGTCTGACTGATGTTAGGCTTTGGTTGGAATGGGGCTTCAACACTTTAAATGGCAAAATTTAATAAAATCAAAAATATCAATATCGCAATATGAAATAAATCTTACAGATATCACAATATCGGATTTATTGATATTTTTACCGAAATTTTTCCTGATATCGGATGTTTCCCGATATTGAAGATTCAATCAAAACTTTTCAATCTGTTTATTTCTATTTAAAATCCATAATGTCAATGGAAAAATGCGATATCAGTATTTTCAATTTTATTAAATTTCACCTATAGCATATTAGAAAATGGAGCCTTAAAGAACTTGTGATGTAGCCTGCAAAATTTTGCTCAATAATGAAGAGGGGGTGTACAGGGGTATATTTAAATAAATGCTACCCTGCAAGATTGAGAATTTTATTTGTCCCCAGAGTTAAAGGGGAAAATTAAACTGACACATTCTTTGTATATAGTCATTTTTAGTCTTTAGAGTTTAGTGGCCAGAACGTCCCTTTTACTGGAATCACATTTAAAAATAACAGAAGTTCTAGAGAAGTGAACAGTTAAGAATGAACTTGTCATTGTGACCTATACATAGCACATGATGCATCATTATTTAGTGCTGCTAAAAATGCTGCCCTTTTTTATTGGTTACAGGCAAACAAATGTCTTGTGGTTATTTATTTGTTTAAAGCTCATGTGGATGCTGTGTGGACCTGCAGTTGCTAGTAGTAATCACTTTTAGAGAAGAGCAATATAATGGGTTAATGGTCATGGGTTACCATTTTATTCCTTTAAAACATGTCCCACCTTTTGCTAGCTGCATGTATTATTTGAAACAGGAGCAGTTGGCAACCTGTAGATACACTTGTTTATTATCTACCTTGCAGCATATGCAGACTTTGAGTCTTTAGGTTTAAATATAATATGTGAAAATATATGGTATAGAGCTGAAATCCTTGCCTCAGGCTACATATAATATGTCTCCAAAATCCAAAAAGGGAAAAGACTTCATTCAAGCTAAGGTATTAGCTGAGCTCACTATCATAAGTTTTTTCAAAAGTGTCCCATTAATGTGGAGAAGTATCGTTCCAAATGCTGTAGAACTATGCAGAACTACAGCTCCCAGAATAACTTGAGTGAGTTGAGAGAAATGTTTGGTCCAAGGTGGCTCCCCTTACAAGTCCTTATAAGAACGATTATGTAAACAACATATTTTTATAGTTGTGCACTCATAACAGGACAGCAGTGCTCTGATCAGCCGCATAACTCATTCTAGAAGACCCGCTCTTTGATTTTGTGTCCATATTACTTTAATTGATCCTTGCAATGTTAGTCTTTCTTATATACTCCTATTTTTGTAGCTCTTGACCCACTGTGCCGACACCCGTGGGGATGCTGGTCACAGTTTGGATGATTTTTGTTTCTTTCCCTTGTATTCCCCTTTAAGAGCTGAAAACAAAAGGCTTAAAGAAGAAAATGCTGTACTAAGGGCTGAGATAACCACTCTTGAAGAGGACGGAGAAATTGCTAACCAAAAAATAAAAGATCTCCAGGGCACTTGTGAAGAAATGTGGTAAAGTGTTGTGTTTTCTACTGTGTTTATGATCAGGCTTCTGCAAGGATTTGTTATGTGATCTCTTATATACTTGTGTTTTATATTACAGGGTGAACATTGAGACAACTCGGAATGAGAAAAATGCCCTTCAGAAGGTGTCAGAAAGCTTATCAAAACAGGTCTTTTTTTTTTTTTTTTTTTTTTTTTTTTTAGCAAAATCCATAAAACATTTTAAATGACAATAACATCATTAAAGAAGCCTCAATGCCCCATTTGTAGTTACTATATGTTGAATCTGTGCTTCCAAAAATTGTGTATAGAAAGTATGATGTTCAGCTATTTAGTTTTAAAGATTGGGGCTTTCAGGCACACTTCCCAATCATGTTTTGTCAAAAGCACCATAGGAAAATAAAAATAGTGCCAGGTGAGGTCTGTTTATCAATATGGCTGCTATCTGCAAAGATAAAAATGGACAAAGCAAAAAAAATCTTGAGTTCAACTTTAAACATAACATTTTTTAAAAGTGCTTTATTTAAATAGTTGTCATTCCAATCCAAATAAGAAACTATACTTTTTCGCAATAAATAGGTTAAGCATTTCAAAAATTATTGAACTGTGTGTGTTTGTTTTTTTTTATTCTTATTTTATTATAGAACTATCAAGTAGTGATTAGCGAGGGGGAGATACTCACAGATCACATTGTTAAGTTCCAGTGCTACCCCTGCTGTCTTGGTTGCTGCCAATCTCTTCTGTTCTTGACAGCTGCTGTGGTCCTCTTTACTTACCCTTTCTCTCAGTTTCACCAAATAGAGTAAGAGCAGTAGCATTTTATTGGTTAAACTTTGAGGTAGCAGAAGAGAAGTGGTCCACAGCGATTATCATGAACAGTAGAGATTGGCAGAGTACGAGTATTTATAAGGTATGTTATTGGGGAATTTACTAAAGTGTTCTGTAACTGCCAAACACCATGCAACAGCAAAATGCCATGTGTAGCCTTTCCCTAAAAGATACTGTGATTTGATCATTCAGAGCCATGAACCATTATTCCCAGAACTCTCTAGCAGCTAAAGAAGGTGTATGAAGATCTAAATTAAAGTATAAAAACAGCAGCAATGCTTCAAGTCCCTATGTGTTTTTCATTACAAACTTCTGTTTCTTTTTTTTTTTCCCAAGGTGTCAGAGCTAAAGGCCAGAAAACACCAGCTTGATTCAGAAAATGCAGAACTGAGCTTAAAAAATGCCAAAAACCAAGCTGACCTACAGGATCTGAACCGAAGGCTAACGGCTTTACTGAAACAGAAGGAAAGGAAAGGTTTTACAAAGAGCTTGGAAGAGTGGCAGAAAGAAAGATGTCGCTTAAAAGAAGAACTTGAAAGTTATAAAGTAAAGGTAAAAGTCCATTTGCATGTAGTCATGTAATTATCATAACGTAAATCCGTTGTAGTTTGTAGCATTTCTTTGCTCACCATGTGTAAATCATGTAAAACATACAGAAGTACTGAAACAAGCCACATCAAATCTTGATAATATTTTCTAGGTTGGGGATTCAGAAGAAGCATTGTCTCAAGTCAAAGTTCGCAGCCGTTTCCTAGAGCAAGAGAACACATTATTGAAGCAGGAAATTGAAGCAAAGCAGGTGTGATCATGCCACATATATTACAACTTTACTAACATTAGATTGTTTACATTGCAGTTCCACAATAGTGGTCTATAGACCCCTTATGAGGTGACTGAGACCACAAGTCGTACAGTCACTCGTCCCCCTATTATAGTTTCTATGGTGTATCTAGAAGGGCTGTTTCCCTTAGTACATCATAAATTTCATATCTGCATTACCAGATATGTTAACTGCACATTTTATGACCTTATGCTTTGGATTCTGGAAAACGTAAATGTTCTGTCTAGCTACTTATGTTAGGCACTGCGTCCGAGTGATTTATTGCACCATCAGCCGAGCATTGGTTAATGGACTTTAGTACACAGTATCTTGCCGGGAGCAGAGAACCGGGCTCTCGTGAAACGATTTTTTTAGGTGACAGTGGAATTATGATCACCTCAGTAGGCTTTTTTCTTTGTTTGTTTATATACACCATGAGAGGGGATTGATCTGGAGGAAGTTCTGAATGCAGTATATTCTAGTCTTTAAGACTGATATGCCCGATTTCTAGCAGCATCTGGTGAGCAGATATGATTGTATTCACTTGAAGGGTGTTTCACACAGTGTGTTTATTTCCTCACTTACTGTATATCATCTAACTTATACACGTGTTTTTTACATCAGAACATTTGGGTTCTTTTCTATTCTACACAATATTTTTTGATAAGGCACTATATAGTGCTTTTTTGCGCTTTTTTTCACAGATTTTACATTAGTACACAACTGCGACTGTTGATACATTTTCCTGTATGAGTTTGCAATAGTTATATACATATTCTTTTATCCTGGCTTTTAATGTATAACAGATACAGTTTTGCTGTTGACAGAAACATTGATATATGTTATTATTTTCCACAGCTTTCTAAATGTTCAGAATTTACTGACCTCAAAAATGAGATCTCTGGGTTATTAAATAAAAATGAAATGCTGCTTAAAGAAAAGGAAACACTGGGGGAAGAGCTAAATAGATGCGCTGAAAAGGTAACACTGACCTAACCTAACTATATGTTCCTTTGTAAATTTGCCATTTTTGAGTATTGCTTGAGACTTGATAAAGGGGAGAGGAGTCTTCCTGAAAGCTTGTCTGTGTAAACTGACTGTTAGTCCAGTAGAAATGGTATCACCAAGGACTGCAATACTCATTCTTTTGCATCTGTGGATAACATAACCACTCTATCCTACATTTATTTATATATATATATATATATATATATATATATATATATAT
>WMED01005051.1:0-19981 GCA_019650415.1 Pipa parva
CAATGTGGGGGTTGTTGGCTAAAGTGAGAATTCAGCTGTCAAATTATCAAACAGTGGATTCCCATAGCAAATCCGCGACAATATTCCCATTATGAAGTCACCACTGCGACAGATGCAGTTTATTGCGACCTTTCTCCAGCTGGTGAATTCACACCTTTATGCAACATTTCAGACTTTAGTCAATAACCCCCTTTATGCTTTTTTTTTTTTTTAATGTCAATTTGTCTGCAAAAATAATTAGCAGAATTAGAATTCCAGAAAACTAAGCAGGCTGCGTCATCTCATACATTCTTTTCCACTTTACTGAAACTCTGTACCGACGCAGATAATATCAAAAAGTTAACAATACTTAAAAAAAGGAATGCATAAATACAAATCTACACAAAACTAACTTTAATAAAACTGTAACAATATATTACAAAATAACAACCCGAATAAATATAGAAAGAAAAGGAAGCTTAGTACCAGTTTAGTAGCCAGAGCCGTTGTTGAGAAATTAAAGGGGAACAAAACTGATACACTTCCCCTCGCCCCAGACCAAATAAAATATTTTTCTATCACATTACTTTGTTTAGTTAACCCGTGATTGTCCAGGTTTTTCGATGTGAGCATTGCTTATTGGAGCCCCTGCTGTAAACGTTACAATTCATTTATTAAAACCAAAACATTTTAAAACAAGCAGCGAGCACAGTATTCGCTCTTATTCCGCAGAGCAGGTCGCAGCATTTTGTTACATCCTTTAAACTTTACTCTTTGCCGAGGAGGGAATATAACTCCCAAACTGAACGGAAAGAATATATTAACAGCAGTAGAAACAGGCTGGTTAAACATTGAAGCTTGAAATTATATACATATTTTATCTCTACTTCCCCTTGAATATAATAATATGATTCAAAGTATCAGTGTTGTGCAGTCTGTGCACCATTTGCCCTCGTTCTGGTTTAACTGACACCTCTCCCCACCTCCCCTATTGTCTCACCTGGACAGGCTCCCCTAAGCAGAAGGATAATTATGAGAAGCAGTCTCCCCATCCTGACTCAAAGCAGCAGAGAGGCAGAGTGAGAGGGTGGGAGGAAGTGGTGCTCGAGGATCTCATGGGACAGGAAAGAGGGGGTGAGAGAAAGTGAGAAATGGGGGGGGGGGGGGGGAAGAGAGAGAGAAGGAAAGAGAGAACCAAAGAAAGAAAGAAGCTTACTGGCGATAGAGAGAGATAATTTGGTGTAAGACAGACGGACACACAGTGGGTAAGAACTATTTACAGGGAATGTAGATAACAAGGTGGGAATGATGGGAGATAGAGACTAGAGTGTGAGAGGGGGAATTGGAAACAACAGGTAGAAAGAGAAATACATTGATGCAATGTAAGGAGAAGCGGTGTGGGTTTATCAGAGAGAAATTAATTCGCCGCTCGTTGTAGCCTCAATGAGAACGTATCCAGCAGATGTCCCATCCTTCCTCTGTATCCTCAGCACATGGGTCTGATTGGATTCTCCCACTGGGCACGGGGCGGACACAGTACCAAGAAGAGCATCTCTTAAGAACCGGGATTGCCAGACCTGACGAAACAAACCCAGAAATGGAAAAAAAACAGATGGTCAAAGACATTCCAGTAGGCAAGAAGATAGTGGGAAGGGAGAAGATTTATTTAAAGTAAACAAGTGCATTCAGTTGGAAGTGGAGCACCTAGACAGATCTGGGTGAGGTTTGGCACCAGCGACAGCTTGCGTGTAATAGACTGGAGGTGTTTTAATACAGAGGAGCAGGGACTCTAGAACAACCTCACCTGTATGACGATGCCTCTGCTTTTCCTTTTGCGGTAGAACACCCCCTTTAAGTCAAACTCTGGGTTGTGGCCTTTAATCGTCCTCGAGGTCACTTTCTCTCCCTCACAATGAACAGTTACATAAACTAAAGGTTCTGGCAGAAAAAGAAGGAAAAAAACACTTTCAAGATCTACAAAAAAAAAAGAATTAGAAAAACAATGTACATATATTATATACACACACACACGATGGTGAATCTAGCACTATTCGGACATACCCCTGGTGCTCCCAGGTAAGAACAGTCCCGATGCAGAATGGATGGTGATAGAAGTGATCAGACGAGGGACACCGAGACAGAAGGAGAAGCAAGATGGCTCAGGAACATCTCTTGATAGCTCTCTGTGAGCAGAGAAGATATAGGATATATAGGAGTGCTCAAATCACACACATAATTACCGGTAAAACAGTACCCATTCATGACAAGTTGGCACCCATAAGCCCATCGTGGCATCTTGTATGGCATGCAGCAGGAGGTGAGAGGAGATGGGTGGAGAGGACATGTCAGACAGTACAACATCAAGCAGCAAAGCATTATGAGCACATCTACTGTAGAAAACCAGCAAAGGTGGGTTAGTCAGTACCACATGGGTTCTGGAACAGGAGTTAATTAGTTTTATTTATGAAAGCCAAAAGGCATTTGCTTCACTCAGCACACAGGGAGTACCTGTACAAAGTATAAATAGATTGTATTTATGGGCAGATTTCAGCCCTCAGGAACCCATGACAAGATTGCTCTGGATCCCCTTATCACTTTCAAGAAGTTTCACACTGGTCTACCAGGTCATCTCCAAAATGGGTCCAGCCTTCAATCCAAGAGTTTTAGTAGGACACTTGGAAATCAGAAGAGAGAGAGCGAAGAGATGAAGGAAAGGACACAAAGAAAATATTTTGGATAATAAGGCCAATGATCTCTTGTTTTCTAGTGGACCCCAACACTCTAGTCCAATACTACCTCCAACCACTAGCACAGGCGCACTGTATCATGAATGATCAGGCAAAGCTGAAGTCCGCTTACAAATAAGTTCACCTTTAGGAAGAGGTTATAGTTGGTGGCACAAAGACCCAGGAAGAGATACTAATTAACATTGGTGGGCATGGAGAACTTAAAAGTAAATAGTGGGGAATACTAAAGCCAATCTGTATACTGTAGTTGAGGTTATTTTTCTGTACCGGAGGCGGCTAGCTTGGTCAGTGTAAACACGAAGGAGGAAGGAGCCAGTTTGACCAGGACTAAAAGTCGTTGGTAAGATGACATAACGACCCTTTTGGAGCTCAGTACGTAGGAAAATGCTGCGGGAATTTATGTATGTGGAGGAGGAAACTTTGCTCGCAGTACAGTGCAGGCGGAATTTACGGTTCACCTCAACCTGGAAGAAGCAAGTAGAGATAATGAGCAATGAGAATTAAGCAGGTGACAGGGCAGGGATATAGAGAGGGTTAGAGACAAATAAAAAAAGAAACTACCGGTACTTTCTGTTTGTACTCCTTACCTTAAAGACAAAGAATCCAATAGGAAGATTATCGCCACCTCCCTCGCTGCGCTGAGTCCTGCGATCCTCTTGTTCCAAAGAAATGAGAGCGAAGTCCTGATCCATGGTAATATCGAAGGAAAACTGACCAATGGGTGAGGGTGGGGGGGAGAAGTACATTCAACAGTTACGTAAGAGATTATAACATCACACATGAGCAATACTACAACAGAACTATTTTATCAGGATTGACATGAAAGTTGTTTGTACCTGTGGGTTGTGCAGGTAAGTGTCTTTATTGTTGGGGCAACCCCCGCTTCTGTCTTTCAGAGGATCTTCATCACATTTCCACTCGGACATAGCGGACTCTTCAGTCCAAGTCTTGTGAAGGCTCAGAAAGCTAGTGTTTACTCTGCGGCACAGAGTGAGGTCAGTGAAGTGAGAGCAGAAGTCCTCCCAGCTCATCCTTTATGAGAGATGGGACAGAGAGTTGGTCGGTAGGTGGAGGGAAAGGTAGGAGAAGAAGGTAGAGCTCAAACAGAAAATTTCTGTTCCCTTAAACCCTTCAGTGTACATGTAAGAGCGGGTTTACCTCTTTGAATACTCTAGCTGACCAACAGAAAACCAGAGACCTACATAAGGAATACTTTCTCTCTTTCCATCATGCATTACTAAAGCATTGTCAGTGAATTGATGGTTATCTATATACAAGGAGACTTCTAGGCATTGTTTTCAGTCTTCTTGAGATCTACCGACTCCCTTAATCTAAGATATATCCATTACTAGAGTAAAACTTCAGTAGAGTAACTAGGGGCCAGGACAGAGCAGTGGTACGGGGGACACGTGGGGAACATGGCAGTGGCTTCTAGATGTGAGACAGAGGTTTGGCTAAGTAAAGGAAAGGCTAATATCTCTAGGGTGAGTGAATGCTTACCAGAATTCTCCATCGTCATCCACAGTGACGCCCATCTTCTCCCTTTCAGCACGGCTTACTCGTTTCCACTCCTCTGATCTGGGAAAAGAGAGAACTTTCATTGGTGTCACCAAGGTAGGATGAAGGGATTCATGACAAAATAGTGAAAGGGAGTTCTTTCTCACTGTATCGCTATGGGGCTCTGCAGTGGGAGGAAATGACCCACAGTTGCATGTGCCTGTATTTCTCTGTGACTCTGTAGTGGGAGGGAATGACCTACAGTTCCAGGTGTCTCTATCTGTGCTAAAATAAGGGCAGCCCATGACTGCCTTACCCATCACTCCATGCTCCTTTCCATTCGCCACTCCCCCACGGGTTACGCAAGCGGATAAGACGAAGTTTGTGAGTGCGGAATAGCGAGAGAAGCCCTGAGCGCAAGGCGATACTGCGCACTGATGTCACACTGTATGCATGACCAGTCACCAAACCAGAAGAAAGCACATGCTCCAATGACTGACCAGGGTAGGGCTGGTGGAGAAAGATAAAACAAGAGATTTAAAACACATTGAATCACTGGAAACTCTCGCAAGGTCAGGAACATTATAAAACCAATGGTCAAAAAATATACTTACTGTATATATATATATATATATATATATATATATATATAATATGTGGTTTAGCCTAAATGGCAGTGGTCTCAGAGTCCCTACTTCAAGCATGGGTGAGAAAGAAAATAATGTAGTGTTTTTAATACTTCTACTGGAAAATGAAAAACTACCACCTAGATTCAACCTAAGGGGCGGATCATACAAGGGTTCTCAACAGAAGATATAAGGTCAGTGAAGGACACTAGGTTGCCCTAGTGAATTTGGAGCAGTTCACCTAGTTGAATTTACACCTTTGACACACTACTCCACTTAGGAATGGAAGAAAACTGTTTTACTAACCGCTCTATCCCCAGCAGATTGTGTTCCGGGTGCTCTGGAACAGGCGGACTGTAGTGAAACTTGAATAGATGAAAGTCCCGGCACTCCGAAGATGAAGTTAAAACTTGAACTTTATTGTATCCATATAGGTAAAAAACATTAAAATGACATTTTAATGTTTTAACTTCATCTTCGGAGTGCCAGGACTTTCATCTATTCAAGTTACACTACTCCACTTAGTCAATAGGCAAAGCACCCTTGCACGTGCATGCAAAGTGATGCAAAGTGCTCCGTAAGCTCATGACTATCATAGTTGTCCAAATTGGACATGTATTCACCACTTTGCAGAGTTTGCTCAGTAAGTCAACATGGGGAAGTGGCGAATAGATGCAAATTCAGAGCTCTACGTAATTATTCAGATTTTAGTCAATAAGGCCCAGAATTTCCTGCAATAGTTAACAGAAAGGCCACCTCCAGCTAACACTGATTTACTATCAGAAGGGTTGATTGTTCTGATTTTTCTTTTTAGCCTATCTCCGCAAGAAAGGTCTTGATTTTAACATATAATATACAAACGTTTGTAGATATGGTGGATTCAGTTTGAAATGAATGACGCTGACATAAAAGAGATATTGTCATCAAAAATAGTTCTTATATGACCCTGTAAAGAATAGAGGTATAGTTTTGGAAGTAGTTTAAATGAACACTATTAACTGTTCACATCATGTAACAAAGTATCTTAACTTGGACCTTCTTGAAATCTCATGTCAGCTCCTGGGCTCTGCTTTAAAGTGCACCTGTCACCTCAAATCACTTGAGGTGACATTTAAAAAAATGTAGCTTTATACAGTGTTTCTCTCTGTCATCTTCCCTGTCAACCTGACTTTTCTTTCCCGAGTTGTCGGGTGGGCGGAGCTAAATGATGATTGAAATTATAGATACTCAATCAGATCTCTTAAATCACGATCTAGCAGGGATCTGATTGGAGGAGCTATAATGTCAATAATAATCACCCGACACTCGGGAAAGAAAAGTCAGGCTGACAGGGAAGATGACAGAGAGAAACGCTGTATAAAGATACATTATTTAAATACATATATTTACAAACACATTTATTTCTTTAGTACAACCTAAATTAGTATTAGTTTTAAGGTGACAGGTCCGCTTTAAAACTTTACTAAAAACTCTAATGTGGATCAAGGGTTTCTCTAGGAGGCTATAATGAATGGAAAAACCCAAATAATAATCATGTGGGTTACCTGAATGAGAAATAAAACAATAAGGGGGGGCATCTAAAAAAAAAAAAAAAATCAAGAATTCTAAAAAAAAAAAAAAGATATATATATTCTGTGTGATTAAAGCAGTATATGGATTACCCTGATGGCGGCACTGATGAGGGATGCACGACTGTGAGCTTTCATCAAAGCTTTGAACAACTTCTTCTTCTCCTCCCCAGACTGTAGGCTCTCACCCTGAAGGTCCAAGGGTTCAGAAATCCCCCCAGTGAAGTCAATCAGCGCCTCAGCAGTGCTTCCCCCATCTAAAGCTTCATAGCTACCATTTAGTCTGGGGGAAAAAGGAACAGTAATTGATCAATTAAGAACAGCATTTACAAGAGTGTATGGATGATGGAAAACTAAAAACCCTGATTAATTCCACTCGCCCTATTTTGCATCAGAAGCTCAAGAAGAGCCTTACTCATGGGTTCTCCAACAGAGCAGCCACTTGCCTTGGTGCGTAAAATCCACTCCTCTATGTTGGTAGTTATCACAACTCCATTTCAAAGCTACCGTTTGGGTGCAGAGGCAGTGTTATACCTATACCAGTGCATGCCCGGGTGTCTGGCAGCCAACAAACTTTGGAGAAGAAGGAGAAGTTTCTTATGAACGTTGCTCCACAGGAAAACTCTTCTGTAAAACATTATGAACACACATTATACAAGTTCTGGTGTCTAACCATAGGTGTGAGGTACTGGTGCTGCTACATTTCGTAGAGCATAACAGTCAGGCCTGATGAAGGGTAGTTATGACCTCGGAAACATAGCAGCACCTGTACTTTGCACCTATGGTCGAATAAACAAGGTTAGACTCCAGACCTTGCCTAACGTGTCTGCATAATCTTTTAAAGAAGAATTCTATTTTACATAGTGACGTTTGGCCTAGAGTCCAAGAATTTTTGCACCAATTTTTAAATAGTAAGCTGGGGTCCACTACTATATACATTCTACTCCACAGGAGACCCCAACTGTAAAGGAAAAACCATCCGGACCAAGAACTTGGGAGGAATTTAATCAGTTCAGAGTGGGGAAAAAAACTGTTGTACATTGCAACTAAAAAGGTCTCTCTTTAGATGGCACAAATTGAACAACAATAGTAGCCAAGAAAGTTTCTTGTTGATATTGCCACAACAGATAACAGATATACCCCCTTATTCACGATCCTCTGAAGTGAGGTGCGAAGCAGGACAGGACATCAGCGTGCAGGACATCAGCGAGCACATCTCTGTCATTCCGAAGTGAGGCGAATGCTTCACACCTCACTTTGGAGGATCGTGAATAAGGGGGATAGTCTCATATTTCTTCACAAGATGGACTTCCCACATACACTGCCCAAGAACAGCCTATGTTATTCACTTTATTTCAAGCACTTAGCAAACAAGCCTTGCAACTAATGAGGTCCTTGCCCCTTCTAGCGCTCCTTGACTGGACAACAGCAACTCATACAACCCTGACTTCTGAAGCAACAAGTAAGCAGTGGGAAGGGTCAACTCCCAGAGTCTGTTGCACATCCAGCTCTCAGTATTGGAGCAAGGCTTCCCTTTTCCTGATGGTCATCTGGCTTATAAAGAGTTCAGGACCATCTTTCTCTTCACAAAAAAGTAACATAAATTATAAAATAAAAAACTGAATATATCTGGCTTTTACTTGGCATAGGCTTTCTCCAGCAAGGCACACCAGAAGGCACCTCTTTGACCTGGGCGACAAAAAAGCAACTCTCCTTGGACGGTGGGCAAACGGTCATCTATAACTATTTCCATCCATTGGCCAAATCTCCACAGTCGGAATCTGAAGATACCTGCATGGGGAGGTGTTCCAGTACGTGGCCAGTCCTGCTCATTGGGTGAAGGTATAACCTGAATTTTGATTAAAGGGGACTAAGTTAAATATTTGTTATATGGTAACATGGGTAACATTTTTCCAAACTTCAGTTAAACAACAATGAATAGCATTCGACCAGAAGTGAGCTTTTATTGACTCATAAACACACTCTAGTGGCCCATTGCATCAGGTCAGATATTACTCTAACTGCACACTCTCCAACCTTGGATTTGAGGTGAGACCAATGTTGAAATTTCAACATCCGCATTCTTATGGTACTCAAAATAGCTCTAGGGGCGCTGTTGTTACACATTCCCATTTCAACAGAAAGGAATATTTGATACAAATATTCCCATGTACCTCAAAAGAACAGTCCAGTCTGATTAATAAAAAGTAATGTGTGTTGTAAATGCACAATACATTTTTTTTCTAATATACTTAGTCTTTTATGTGAGGAAAGGTATTAATTATTCCATCTGTGTAGCAATACACAGCTCCTTATGTGTTTACTACCTGGTTGGAATCTTTTGCCACTGACACAACAGCATCTCAGGAAGGTCAAAATGAATAGTTAATGAATTACCATGGGCAGTTACAATACTTACAGCTAATGGTGTATGCTGTCAGTAGCAAACGCTGATACTGAGCATGAGAGAGACCAAATCCATATAAAAAGAAAGTCAATGTTTCAGCCCTTTCTTTAACAATTGCTTGTGCTGGGTTAACTACACCTTTCAGAGGTAAACAAAAAAAAAAAGGTGGATGACAGCTTAAAGGTTCTGATTGGTTAATTAGCATTATCCAGCCTGTCAGTCAATTCCTTAACTCAACATTCCAAACTGAACTGCTGAACAGGAAGTGGCTGAGAGAGGGGAGGAGCTTCAGTACCAAACTGGCGCTAAATTGTAAAGGGTAGAAATAAATAATTTATACTTCAAAAAGCATTTATTTAACTTTTAGTCAACAATATGCCAAATAGACTGACAAATAAACTGTTGGTGACTAAACTGTTCCTTTAAGAAGGAGAACCTTATTGTAGAAAGAATTGTTAAATTAAAATTAAATTCAGAGACAGGATTTCAGAAACCACATTTTTTTTCTAGATGATATTGGGGGATGGTTTAATGGAGAACTAAAGCTCTTTTTTTCCCCCTAGGGGTGATTTTTAAGGGTGGTGGAAGAATATTTACCGATTAAGTAATTCTCAGTCCACCCAATTATTTTTGCCATGTAGGGTCTGATCTGACATCTTTTTAGGTTGTTATGGGTGTTTGGCTTTTACCCTTTGTATTCTGGGAAACTAGTGGATCTTAGAGGTAGAGGGGTTTATTCATCAAAGTCTTAACAGTCGCGTATTTGCCCGTAATCACATCTATTCGCGACTTCTCCAACTCCGCTTATTCAACAATCTCTGCGATGTGACGAATTCGCAACCAATTCTGCTGCTTACTCCAGTCGCGGACTTACGAGTCCTTCACGTCAATTTGCGCGTGCACAGGTAATTAGGCTATTCAGCATGCGACAGAGTCTGTCAAAGGAGCGGATTCTGCAGGGTGTACTGCTCCGAATTCACCTGTTTGCCTTCACCTGATCAGAGTGGCGAATTGAGGGTTTGATGGCAGGGCTCCAGTGTTGCGTAAGGCGAATTCAAAACTAATAATGGCGACAGAGACTAAATTAGTCTACTACTAAACATGAATTAAGCAGAAGGTGATATATAAAAAAATCAGTATTTTTCACTTATATACAGGTAGTGGGATGTGATGAGACTGACGTCACTGCCGTTCACTGGAGGAATTCTCCTCACTCCGCATGATTACTCATCCTACTATTGTGCAACTGACTACGCTGAACTACACATACAATGGCGTACAACGCTGTCCGCTGCTTCATGAATAAGAGGAACTGAATTTGCAACTTCCTAATCGTATTGATGCGAACAGATGCGGAGACACTACGCAAGGCGAATTCGGACTTTGATGAATAACCCAGAGTCCGTACTATTTTGTTGAATAAGTAAAGGGGTGCATAGAGATACTGAAATAAAATTGACTCTGTAAAATTCAAGTGTTTTATTAGTGCCCAGAGTTTAAAGGGCACAATATTTTTTTTGTATTCGGTGATTAAGATACTCTACACCACATTGGTACCATATAGTTATTTATTTCTAGTACAACTTGAATACTATGAACCAATGTAATGTGTGTTTAATTAAACGGCTATCAAGGACGTATTTCAATCAGATGTGAGCAAACAGGGAAAAAGGAGGCGAGACTTACAGATATAAAATGGAATCCTTTCTAAGGGAGATTACAGTGGGGATATATAACTGTGTTAATATACACAGATATGTGCTGTTACCAAGAGCTCTCAGCTATCAAATTTTTACTCTTAAGTTTTATGAACCTTATAGATAATTCAGGTTTACTTTCCCTTTAAACGGACACTTATCCAGACAGAAGTACTCACTCACCCTCTTCCACACGGACGGATCCTTTGCCAGACAAGCCGCAGCTGCCACAAACCAGCAGTTACCCAGACTCCCCTGCTGCAGGTCATGTGGGCTAATTCCCCCTTCCGCAAACAGATGGGGGCTCTGTACAAGCTCCTGGGGAAAGGGTAATAATTTGAATCAGAAGTTGCATTTTATTATTCTTGTTTCCTTATACTAGAGAATGCTCATTGGCTTCTATGGGTTACTAGACCTTCCGTCAATGACTGCCCCTTTTGATAAACTACCCTGAAAGACTGGTAGGGGCCAGCTATATGGAATGAACAAAGATGGAGGATACCTGCGGACGTTTCCATTGCACTCCTTCGGGGGGACTCCTGCTATAATAAAGAGACTGGTTACTTGCTGGGAATGCTGAGTCTTCAAACAGGCGACCTTCCCGCCGGCAGCCATCTTTTATGCTCCCATAATGCTGGTCCTTATAATGAAGAACCATTCTTTGAAAGCTAAACTGTCAATACGAATCGGTCGGATGGGCACGTTTATGAGTGGTCAAGGTGGGGTCAGGTCATCCACAGTAATTTAATTTCTCGAAGACCCGCCTCGTTTTCCAATAATTCGTCAACAGCGATTCCCCATACCAACCCTAAAAAGTAAAGATGTGCCAAGCTGGGAAATCCCTTTTTAATGATGACAGGTAATAAACGAATGGAACTTGCTCATCCAGTTTTTCAGGGAATCAGGAACCTGCCAAAAGAGGAGGGAACATTAATTACCATAGATTAGTACCTACTCGCCCTGCTTGTTATACAGAGATATAGTTAAAATATATATATCTTGCGAATATAGTCGAAACGACAGGAAAGGCATGTATGTGGAGCACCAACGCTGCGTGGCTAACTAGTCATCTGTTTTGCTGCAGAGATTTAGATGCAAGTCTGATGCACGGATGTAAACTAGTTACTAATCAACTGCACAGGCCAGCCATGTAGTTAACTGCCTGGTTAAAAAGGTATTTCCAGACACATAAAAGAAGGAATAACAGGTAATGTCTGTGAGGATAAAGAGATAGCGCAGGTGGGAGATATTAAAGGGAATAAAGGAGGAAGGATATGTAGAGAGAGGTGCTAGGGGAGCATAGCTTAGGTGTAAGAAGATAGTGAAAATATGGAATTGCACAGACCTGACAGATTCATATTGAGAAACCGCTGTACACCGACATGCAACTAACACACACTAGTGAAAATCAGGCACCATGATTCATATGTAGGGAGGGGCGGAAACACATTCACCTGGAAACAGGTTTCCACCCAGTCACTCCCCGAGCCTTTACACATTGGATGTCGCTGATTCTAATTAGTGCAGGGATACCGACATAGAAATAAACCAGAGAAATAATGGGGGAATTCTCAAGCAGAACATCACTGGGAGTAACCAATCAGCAGTTAGCTTTTATTTATTAATCAGAATTGGAAGCATTTAACCAGGTGTTTGATTGGTTGGTATAGGTGACATCACCAGTGGCTGTTTGTACCTTTTTCTTTGAATGACCCCCGTTACGTAAAAGTAGTTGCATATTCAGTATATCACATTGCACAGTATTTCTCTTACCCCCCATCCATTTGTTGACATTCATTGGTTTATTAAAAGTGACCACTGATACTGTATATCCTAAATGGGGTGTCTCTGTGACTGCTTCGTTTTCTGCTTATTACCCTAAGAGACAGCGGATGTTACCTTGTATATTTTTGGTGTAAGTGTTCACCATTGTTTGGGAAGCTATAAGAAGGGGGCAACGCATATGGCGCTGTTGCAGGAAACCAGTAATTGCAATCAGACGGAATTGTGGGTAAACGGCCAGGGTGAATGACCATGGCGGATTTTATCATGTGCAATTCAAGTGTTCGCCATTTACTCCACCAACTCATTTCGTTACTGCTGAGGGACCGGGATTTGGAAAGTTGGCTTTAATGATAGAAAATGTCATTAAACCGTCAAAAATATATATATATTGTGTTTTAAGGACCTAAACATTTATTACTCCAAATTCCAAAAAAAGAGTTAACAATTTTGCATTGTATTGATTCATTTATATAGTGCTGGTGTATAATGCAGCGCTTTTAGAGAGATTCATCATTCCCTGCCCCGTGGAGCTTACAATCTAGTTTTCCTATTCACTCACACACACACACACACACACATAGACAGACTAGGGGCAATTCGGTTAACCCGTGTAGAATGTTATTTGGATTGTGAGAGGAAACCCGCACAGGTGTGGGAAGAACACGCAGACTGCATGCATGAAGCACAGTGCTAACCACTAATTTAATTAACAATTATATATTAAATGAGAAGTGTGTTATGGTGACAGTATAGCACTATGGGTAAAGTATTAAATGGTATTAATGTTAAAAATCTAAGGGGGGTATTCACTAAAGTCCGAATTTTTTGCATATAGGTGTGAATTCGCCAGATAAAGACAGTCGCAATAGACTGCTACTGTCGCAGTCGCGTCTTCATAAAAGAGATTATTGTTGTAGTCACGACTTTATTATGGGAAAATTGTCACAATCTTAACTCTAAAAAATTGTCACGACTTTACAATGGGGAAATTGTAGCGTATTTACTATGGGAATTCAACAACCGAATTCGCACCTTAGTGAATAAGCCCCTTAGGCTAGAAATAATGTTCCTGCCATTGATTTTTTGGGACAGCGCACATGCTCAGTTCTTAGGAACTGGGGCAAAACAGGTTGACTAGAAAGTCAGGTTATTACTGTCAAATAAATCTAACTCTGAGCCAAGATCATTTCGCTATCATTCCCAGCAGAACATTACATTATTTTATCATAATTTAATCTGGGTTGCTCAATTTTGTACTTTCACATAATGTATTTATCAGGTATTAACTATTCCCCAACCCCGCACTTCTGCACTGGTTATTAAAGTGCTTACTGTAGAAGCATACTATAGACCAGCAGTTGTGAACCTAAGGCACACGTGCAAGAGAGGGCGCGTAGAGCCCGTCTGTGGGCATGTGCACCTTCGCCACGACTGGTATTCCTGATTCCCCAAGAGAGGGAGTGGTCTTTCAGTGCAGGCTGTGATCCGACCTGACAGTTTTCAGGTTGGATCCGCGGCCTCATCTGAAAGACCACTCGCTTGCTTGGGAGCGCTCCTCCCCCGACGCAGGTTTGATGACATCACTGCACTGCACTTTGGGGGGAAGGAGCCTTCATTGCTATAGACCAGGGGTGGCGAACCTTTTTGGCACGGGGTGCCAAAAAGGTGACTTCACCCACAAGTGTGTCCCCTGAAGTGTCGGCGCTGGTGAGTGACGTTATCACGCCAGCGCCAGGGGAGGAGCGGACACGCGTCGGGGAAGGAGAACTCCCCTGCTTGTGTGCGCTTCTTCAGTGCAGACCATGGATCCGGCCTGAAAACTGTAAGATTGGGACCGCGGCCTGTAATGAAGGCAGAGTTTGGCGAGGGCTCTTCGTGCCATAGGTTCGCCATCCCTGCTATAAACTATCCAGATAAGTGAAACAAGAGGATTTTGGTTTGCTCAATCCCTCACTGTGACAAAAAAGTAAACATAACAATATCATACAGTCAAAAAAAATTGGGGTGCACTGTATAGGAGCCAAACAGCGATAAGGAGAAAATAAAGTGCACTCACTCGATTAAAATCAGAGAAGTTTAATCCAAAGTTGCATTAAAAATCAATATCATTCAAATAAATTTGAATAAGCGCTCTGGCGCGAAACGCGTCAAGGGGGTGCCCATATGACATTCTGATGGTCTTAATCATTTGCAACTTTCCTATGGATTTTTAATGCAACTTTGGATTAAACTTCTCTGATTTTAATCGAGTGAGTGCACTCTATTTTCTCCTTATCCAGATAAGTAATACCAAGCTATGGGTGTAAAGTGGCACTAGTAGTGAACTGCTGTCACAATCACAGTGATAAGACACAAGTGGTGTGTAAATATGAGGTTAACGTCATGTAAAAGTGAAGACCATTTGCCACATTGCAGAAAGTAACAATGCAGAGTTGGAGAAGTGGAAAATGGCCACAAACTCCTGCAGTTACTGGACTATTTGTACTAATATTCCCATATTCCCCAGGGTTATAGAAGGTGTAAATATCACTGCTTTCCTTGTATGTACTGTATGTATGTACTGTATGTACTGTATGTATGTATGTACTGTATGTATGTATGTACTGTATGTATGTACTGTATGTACTGTATGTATGTATGTACTGTATGTATGTACTGTATACTATATGTACTGTATACTGTATGTATGTATGTACTGTATGTATGTACTGTATACTGTATGTACTGTATGTACTGTATGTATGTACTGTATGCACTGTATAAATATATTCCTTAACGTGTTACCTGTAGCCAGTCCTGCTTATCTGCTGGAAAGAGTGAACTTTATACTTTCACTATTACAAAAATATTCAGAGATCATATTTTATGAAAGGAAAACAGCACTGGACCTCGCACAGCCCTTTAACTAAACATACAGGCGGAAGATCAGTCGCTACGGGCGAGCAGTTCCTTATCTGTCCAACATGTTAGCAATGCCTTTTCATTAGGTGTCAGGCGTGGCCCTGCAGGTCTGTAAAGTGGCTAGCAGGTATTTATGGGAGATTATGAGCCTCGTAGACTAAAAGGCGAATAGTTGTGTATACTGTAGCTATGAATTTACATCTATCCCCCGTGTTTGCTTATTTACCAAACTCTGTGAAGTGGCAAATACACAACCAATTTGGGCGGCTGCGATAGTCACAAACATACAAAGCTTTCTCTAAAGATTTAATAATGATTGTTGCACATGTATTTATAGGAAAGGCCTCTCCTGCTTAGACGAACATTGCGCAGGGAAACTAATTTCAACTAGATTAGACCCAGTGGGCTTCTTCTTGTTTATCGCTCGAAGTGAAATCTGCAGGATAACCACACATTAAAGGCGCGCACTATTTAATAATATCTGAAACGACGTGCCTCTGCAACTAGAATTGCATGAAAAGTCGCTTCGCTTACCTACGGATTTTATTTAAAATGCTGTGCCTCTAGAGGGTTATTTTTTTGTTTGTTTGTTTGTTTGTTTGGAAAGTATTTAAATATTTTCTTTTTCTTTGAATTCTATTCTTTAAAAAAAAATTAAAAAATTATTTTACTCCCCCAAATACGCCAAACACTAAATCAGAAGACAAAAGCGTGGGAGTTGTTTTCTATTTTTTACCACAAAGTATTTCCATCCTACACCTGATCATGGTTCTCTTGCAAGTTCACTTCGAAAATAATAAACAGCGAGGGGGATGTTTTGTCTGAAATAACCAGCGTAATCCTTCCGTGCTGCGCAGGCCTGTCCATCAAATGATTTACCATTTGTACACAGATATTGCTAACATTTTTGCTAATATTTGGACACATTTCTTACGCAAACCAATAATTAGTGTAAAAAAAAGGACGCAAATTGCTAACATTTTTACGCAAATATCGAAGCTATCATTAGGCGCACTTTTCACGGTAAATAGCTGTTATTTTTAAGGGCTTATTTTTAACATTACGATAACGCCACTTGATACATTTCCCTCTAAGTATTTACGTGACAAATAAAAGGAACAGCAGTACAGTTCCTGTGATTTTTCACCTTTTGTATTAGACGGCTGGATTGCACGCTCCTTACGTTGTTTACTGTGAGAATTATAATCGCGCTGTTTATTCCGACATCAGGCATCTGACCGACCTGTATCGTACTGGGATGCAATTTTAGTAATCGGACTGACAATTGCATTTTCGTTCATCCCTGTAGAGAAACAAAGGGGTCGGCTGTAGATTTTTACATTTTACAACTAAACATATATTTTTTTAAAATCCTGTTTAGATGTGGAGTAACTTGGTGACATCACTGCATCATGCGTCACACGGTGACATTCGGGCACAACATCATCGCATCACTCTTCATGTGATGACGTTTGGTTACGACATGACCACACGAGCACCCCTATATAAAGGGACCTGTGCTCACTATCGGAGTTGGGTAGTGGAGCAGCGAATTCAACGACCCCTGTGAGAGCATCATTTGACACCCCCAAAGGGGTCACGACCAACAGGTTGAAAACCGCTGCTGTAAAGGATAAAGGGAGTAACGTCGGCTGTAAACATCACCACGTGACGCGCGACATGATGACATTTTGGCCGAACGTCACCACGTCACGCGCGTACGTGATGACGTTCGGCCGAAACGTCATCACGCGTGGCGTGGTGACGTCGGCGAGGTGACGTCAGCGGGGGTCGCCGTTCTAAAAGGTTGAGAACCACTGTCTTAGTGGGTTATGGTCCTCAGTTCCAGGCCTGGGTGCAGGCTGGAGTTTAGTTACAGGCCATCGCACAGGGTAGAGAATACCTGCAGGCAGTCCATACAGGCTGAGTTCCTGTGTCGGACCCTTTGTGAAATAAGTTAAGACTCCCCAGTATTAAGGAAAATCCAGGAACTAAAGGGAGGGTAACTACACTCCAAAGTACCGTATATGTGATGTATGAATTGGAAATTTATGTATGAAGTGCATGAAGCTCTGTCTGCTGTATATAAGTGTAAATAAACAGTTCCAGGTATGTGCAAAGAATCTCTGGTGCCCATTATTTAAAGAGGTACAGGCACTACTCCCCTGAGATGACTCAGTGAGCTGTGGGTGTGTTTTCCAGGACTGAGGTATATAATCACTAAAGAAGTATAAAATAGCGGTACACATTTTCTGCCTACAGTTCTTAAAGGGGAACTAAAGTTTGTTTTATCTAGGGGAGGATTCTTAAGGGGGGGAGAGGGGAACACTTGCCGATAGGAGATTTACTCTCCTACGCTGCCTCCTGCTCTCCCTTGCAAGTCAATATCTTCCTCTTCACAAGAATTGAGCAGGCGCAGAAGCTATTTTACCTTAGAATTTGGCTTTTGCGTACGCTCACCTCAGTGAGTTTGAACAGGGAGCAGGAAGGGAAGTGGATCGGAGAAAATATCAGCCTGCAAGTGGGAGGAGGTCCTTGAGAGTAAAACTCCTATAGGTAAGTATTCCCCCCCCCCCCCCCCACCCTCTTAAGAATACTCCCTCTAGATAAAATGAGCTTTACTTCCCCTTTAACATCATATTCAGAAACACTGGGATAAAAAATCCAGGGCTGCAGTTGAAGCTAATGTGTTTTTACCTGAAATTAATATGTAGGGGAAACTCTCAAAATGAGTAAGGGGCCAACTGACTAGAGGGGGTGCTATTTGCCTGTGAACTGAATTAATATACTGTGATGATAAATACTCCAGATGGCAGGAGAGATCTTTAAGTTTATTGTATGTTCTGGTTGGTTGTAAGAATTTGTTCATTAACAGATGCTCTGCCCTTGTTATTTGTAGAAAACATTTTAGTAACTCTGTAGGCTGTCTCTGTGGACACCTGCCACCTGGTGTTCAAAATGATAAATGCCCTTGCAGTGACCTTCAGCAAGTAGATATCTCAGCAAAAGATCTTCAAGTATCAGTGATGCAAAACAGTAATCATAAGTGGGAGCCTGGGAGGATTGCGCAGCTGAATGAGTCACTGATTACATCAACACATAAAATGTTGTCATACCGCAAAAAATATTGACAGGATAAAACTGCAGTGAAAGCAAAAAGCTGGGTTAAGCATAATAAAATGCCAGTGGTGGTTAAAGGGAAAGTAAGCCTATTATTAAATAAGAATAATGTTTAAGGCAGTGATAACTAACCTTTTGACCTCCGCATGTCAAAATTCTGTCGCAGTCGTGACTTTATGACAGGGAAAAATAGTAGAGGATTGACAATGGAAAATTATCGCAATTTTCACATGGGAGAATTGTCGCAGCAATGCTATAGGAAATTGTCGCGGTTGTGGATTGTGCAACGTGAAATTGTCGCGGTCACGAATTTGCTATGGGGTCACATAAAAGTGCGACAAGAATGGCGCCATGACGCATGTCAGCAAAAAACGCCTCGGTGTGTCACCTCTGACACATGTATCATAGGTTAGCCATTACTGTTTAAGGAGTCCCCCTTAAACAGAAAAGTAAGAGGGAATGAATTAGCGTGTGCACAGAACATGCCTTTGGGTGCACCTCTACACCCCATGCCTGCACCAGATTAGTAGAAGGACATTGGGTCATATCGTGGCCCTGCACCAGATTAGTAGAAGGCCATTGGGTCATATTGTGGCCCTTCACCAGATTAGCAGAAGGACATTGGGTCATATCGTGGCCCTGCACCAGATTAGTAGAAGGCCATTGGGTCATATCGTGGCCCTTCACCAGATTAGCAGAAGGACATTGCGTCATATCGTGGCCCTGCACCAGATTAGTAGAAGGACATTGGGTCATATCGTGGCCCTGCACCAGATTAGTAGAAGGCCATTGGGTCATATCGTGGCCCTGCACCAGATTAGTAGAAGGACATTGGGTCATATCGTGGCCCTGCACCAGATTAGCAGAAGGACATTGCGTCATATTGTGGCCCTGCACCAGATTAGTAGAAGGCCATTGGGTCATATCGTGGCCCTTCTCTCTCAGAGGGACCCTGGCAGTCTTGGGAGGAATGGTGGGAACTTATTTACCATTTCTGAAAGGTGCAATATTACAAATCGCAACAATACTCTTAGTGGCAAGGCATTTTTAGCTAAGTAATTATGTTTTGTTAGTAAATGGTCATGTGTTGTCCCTCCAGATGTTGTGGGACGGTTCTGGGAATTGTATGGCTGTAATAGCTGCAATTATAGCAAACACGTTGCCAATAGCAGATCCCTGACAGAAGACACTGCTAGACATGGCAGTCAATCTTCTTCAGAAGGTATGCTGCTCCAGGAGGACTCTATTTGGATATCCTCTGGAAGAACCCAAACAGTCCCTACAATGGCTACTCATATTACTGTGTTTAGAAGCCAGACTCCTGAACCTTAATCTGCTAGGGGACTAACTTCTGAATTTATCTCTTAGTGGGGTAAAGGCTACCCATACTATCCCAGCACTCTACAGTAAACTACAAATCCCAGCTTCTCTATAGTAGTTATATGGTCCCACCCCCTGATTAGAGTGGTAGTAGAGAAAAAGAGACCATACCATTTCCAGCACTCTATAGGGATGATTATATGTCTGTGTACGGAAGATGAATTTTACTATCCAATTTCCTACTTGTTCTATGTATTTATCTTGTTAAATAAATTACAGTGCCTACAGGTAGTATTCAACCCCCTGCAGATTTAGCAGGTTTGATAAGATGCAA